>JARQOD010009662.1:0-30480 GCA_033576555.1 Oophaga sylvatica
TTAAAATTATCTCTGGAGGCAGATTATCAGGGAGATCAGTGTCCGGCCTATAGCTTTGGACAATTCATTTACATATAAGAAAAATGTGGATTTCTCTGGAATAAGACATTGAATCTAAGATACCAATATATCACTTTATTCAGCTTCATATGACCTATATGCCCATGTAGATGGCTTAAGAGGGTTGATCCTACAGACAGATTTCCTTTAAGGCTGGCGTCACACTAAGGAGGAATACGAACGAGTGAGAGGCGTGAAAACCACGCATTACACACGGACCAATATTTCTCTATGGGGCAGCTCTGATCATGCATATTTTTCTCGGGCGTATCTTACGGTGCGAGACACCCACAGCATGCTGCAATTGTACGCTTATTACGCCGTTGTACGCCAATGAAAGTCTATGGGTGCGAGAAAACAACGGATTACACACGGAACACACGTGTGACTTGCGAGAAATATGCAAGACTTCTGCAGCTCACAGGAAATGGTGCAACACATGCAGGAAGAAGCTGACACATGCAAATTAGCTCAAAAAGAGCACCAGACATCCCGGAAGAACACCTCCACGGAGTCGGCCATGATGTCTACGCTCATCAATGTGGAGATGTTGATTGTTTTGGTGCAGGAGAGGCCCGAAATATGGGACCAAAGAGATGCACATTACGCAGACCGCGCAGCATGGAGGCGCATCTGTGGGCAGATGTTTCCACACTTTGGCGACAGCCCACGCGAGGAGCAGCAGCGAATCTGTAAGTTACTTGATTTTTTTGCAAACTTCTTAAATATCAGAGCGTATTTCTAGCGCAGATTTTGGCCAAAAGCTTTTTTTTTTTTGTGGTGCAAAAATGTTAATATACTTACTTCCTACTAGGCCCCCATGACTATATTATGTGTATGTCGAAGAATTAGGCTTTGTGCAGCTAGCTAATTGATTACATTATATGTGTCATTGCAGTGGATGATGTTATTAGAAGATGGAGAAGCATCCATGACTAGAGTTGAGCGATACTTTCCGATATCCTAAAGTATCGGAATCGGAATGGTATCGCCGATATCACTAAAATATCGGCGATACCAGATACCGATACCGGAAGTCCCATGTAAGTCTATGGGAACAAAATATCGAAATTAAAAAAAACCCATTCTTGCCTTGTTGGTTAATTGTACATGAAGGAAAACAACAAAGAGTAATGTAGAATGTATTGGGGAAGGTTGAGGAGACATTAAAGGCATAGATGTTTAACCCAATCAAATGGAATAGCAGAAATATTTTTTATTTTTAAAGATGTTCGGATTGACGAAGAAATTGACAATGTTAACGTTTTTTATATTTTGGCAAATATGTATATTACACAACTTCCATGCTCTTCATCTTCACCTTTTTAACTTTTCACACACTTTCTCCTTCATAATCTTCTGCAGCATCATCTTTTTCATCAAATTATTCTTCATCTTCACCTTCTTTATCTTCTTCTTAAACTTCTTGCTATTCATCTTTGTTAACATTACTCATATTCTTCTTATTAAACTATTATTCTTATTCATATTCTGCTTCATCTTCTTCATCATATTCTTATTTGTGACAGAGAATCCTGTACTTGTAATCTGTCAAAGTATGAATTTTTCATCCTTCCGTTCTTGCTGTCACAAAAGATTTAAATTACAACAGTATTTGTCCGTGTTCAGTTTAGCCTGCAGTAGCAGGCATTTTCCAGGGGCACCACGAGGAGGAACGGACTCACCCCCATACACTGCTTAGTCTTCTTCTGCTTAGAATTTAGAGCATATATTTTGCTCTTCATTTTGGTCTTATACTTCATGTTCTTCTGCTTTTAGATCTTCTGCTTATTGTTCTTGTGTCTCTTGTTCCGTATCTTGTATTTGTAGCACAATCTTGTACCAGCTGATGTTACTGGGACACGGTTACTAAGCAGGAGGTACCTGTGCTCCAAAGCACTACCAAGGACCAGCAGACGTTGCTGGAACTCGGATACCGAGATGGAGGCACCTAGACCAAAGGCACTGCGGAGAACCAGTTGACGGTACTGGAACCCGGAGGGGCAGCAGAAGGAAAAGAGCCAATGGCACAACCGAGGACCAGCTGACGTTACTGGGACACGGTTACTAAGCAGGAGGTACCTGTGCTCCAAAGCACTACCAAGGACCAGCAGACGTTGCTGGAACTCGGATACCGAGATGGAGGCACCTAGGCCAAAGGCACTGCGGAGAACCAGTTGACGGTACTGGAACCCGGACGGGTAGCAGAAGGTACAAGAGCCAATGCAAGTAACGAGGACCAGCTGACTGTGCTGGAACCCGGAGGGGCAGCAGAAGGAAAAGAGCCAATGGCACAACCGAGGACCAGCTGACGTTACTGAACCCCAGTAACACAGGAGCAAGTGTTGACTGTGCTAACAGCACTTCCGAGCAACAACTGGCGTGGTTGGAGCCCAGGGTCAAGGAGGATGTTTAAATACTAGATCAAGTAATTTCCTTGTTACCTGTCAATTTTAAATGTCTATACTTCAAACAAGAGAAAGATAACCTTTACTACCATAAGATGATGATTTCATTTAAACTAATATCTAGATAAATAAAGAATTGACAAACATAAACACATACATTAACATGTTGAACAGCAATGCAAACCACAAATAAATTAGTTAAGGAATCTGCTATACGGTTGTACATAAAAGCATACAAGTACATATCTGAATCCATTAATGATGGATAAGTAACAGTATGTACAACCATTTTTATTGTATAGACAATGAATGTCTGACTTCAAAACATCATCAGCATTACAAGTTATCTGTGACATTACTAAAATGTTACATTTGCTGAATAATGTCACTAAACAGTTTATACAAAATTATACAATTTCCATCATGTAATACTCATAATATGTGGCAATAATCATGTTTATTAACAAACATAACCTTTAAAAAGTGCATAGTGCATAGTGAAAATTGCTATTTATGCCTGACTGTCGACTTGCAAGCATGACAACGGATAGATAAGGTATATATAGATGACACTGCATAGCCACAGATGGTGAATGGCGATGTAATACTGTACCTCAATAAAGTGTGCGTCACTACTACATAATTTTTTTATATAGCTTTATAAACAGGGTACGTGGATGTATGCTTGCGCCTTTGTTTTGACGCACAGACTGCCTTCCTGCTGAGACGCGTTGGGTAGTGAACAGTTGTGTGCAGTGTTCACTGTAGTCTGAGGTTTTCCTTTTTGGAGTGCAGATCACGCTCCAGTTAGTTCTTCAACCACTGCTGGTTGTAGTCTGCTGAGCGTGTGTCACTGGCACATCCTTGAAATTTTTCTCTAATTGTTGCTGCTCCATTCTATTACAAATAAATAAAATCTATTAGTGTGACGCGCTTCCATCCGTATACAATACATTGGTTGCAAACACTATAGAAGTACACAAAGGGGCCTTTCACACCTACTGAACAGTTGTGTGCAGTGTTCACTGCAGTCTCTGCGGAATAACCACACTTAGGCCTTATAACTTTTCAGACTTTCTTTATCAATCTACCAAGATGAAGAAGGCAGGGAGTAAGGCACGTGGTCGTGGAGTTTCTTCAGGGAGAGGACGTGGGGATTCTGTGGCTGCTGCGGCCCCCAGTGACACAGCATCCACCAGTTTTCCCCGGGCCGTGAGCGTTCCTTTATGCGCACTTTTGTAGGAGCTCGGAGTACCCCCCTGCTGCGGGAAGAACAAATTGAAGCCGTTGTTGTTTGGATCTCAGCCAATGCATCGACTTCAATTGCTTCCACCTCCTCTCAGGACCACAGCACTGTTGGGCAACCATCTGTCTCTTCACCGCCTGGCAAATTGCCCAGGCAGTCAGAGAGTTCTGTACAGGAGCCAGCTGAGTGTCTGCTTCTGTTCTCAGAATCTATTGGCTTGCAAACAGGGGCCCAGCCAAGCAGCATTCTGTAATGTGAAGAAGAGGGAGTATGCAGTGATGCGCAACAGCTGTGTCTCTCTGAATCTGAAGAGGCGGGTGAGACAGTGCCGATGGTCAGCACACCACAGAACGCATCTGATGATGATGATGAGACCCAGGTGCCAGTTTCTGTTGAGCATGGTGCTGGCCAGACCACCCAACAGCAGGTGTTGGAAGAGGGTAGTGGAGATGATGAGGTCCAATACCCAACATGGCATGAAGAACAGGAAGGTGGTGGGAGCAGCTCAGAGGAATAATAATAATATTTATTTATATAGCGCCATCATATTCCGCAGCGCTTTACAGTTTAGCAGTTTCAGAACACAAGTCATAAGTAACAACGTTAACAATACAATAATTTAAGCTAAATAAGTCGCCCCTGCTCGTGACAGCTTACAATGTACAATGAGATGCGGGAGATACAAAGTATAGGTGTTTATATACAATGGTGCATTTACAATGATGTTCCAGCCATCTTAAGGGACTGAGGGATGGAGATAGTGAATGGGCTAGAGACACACACACACTTACACAGAATACATAGAATGACTTTGATTAGTGAATGTGATAGGCCGCTCTGAACAAATGTGTTTTGAGGGAGCGCCTGAAACCATGCAAATTGTGGATAGTCCTAATTTCTTGGGGTACAGCATTCCAGAGGATTGGCGTAGAGCAGGAGAAGTCTTGGAGTCGGGAGTGGGAGGTACGTATTAGTGCAGAGGTTAGTCGAAAGTCGTTTGCAGAGCGCAGCAGTCGGTTAGGCCGATAGATAGAAATGAGGGAGGAGATGTAGGAGGGGTGCTGCACTGTGGAGAGCTTTGTGGGTGAGAACCAGTACTTTGGTTGAAAGCTGGGAGAGGCCTAGAGAAATGGTTAGTGATAGAAGGAAGATAGAGGAAGACATTGCCCCAACGGTACAAACAGGAGGGAGAGTTAGGCTGCAGACTCGGTTGCCTGTAGCCTCCAGTTTGGCACCTGTTCGGAGCAGTTGTCTTCCAAAAGTCAAAACGTGCGCTCCCAGGACTTGCACTGCGTGGTCCTTTTTTCACACACTTGCACATGATATTTGCTATGTGAAATGCAAGCTGTGTAATCAAAAATTAAAAATAGCTAAAAGTGTCAGTCACCTCAATACCACAAATATGTGGAAACATGTGCGGACAAAGCACGTAGTTGAGTTACAAAGACACACTGGAGATGTAGGCCAACCTACAGCAGCACCTACATCTTCAGGTTGTGTTGAAGCCTCTTCATCGAGCTCACACACAGCTGGTTATGCTTCCTCACAGGATCGCCATGGAAGAACCTCGGCCACTGTTGTCCAGAGACAAACTGTTATTCCACACACAGCAGCAAGTTCCCTGTCATCCTCACACTCCCAGGCCACAAAACAGCCAGCGGTAGCACAGGCATGGGATAAAAGACGGCCATACTCCGCAAACCATGCACGAGCACAGGCTCTGAATGCTGGCATTGCAAAACTCCTGTCCCTTGAAATGCTGTGATTCAGGCTGGTGGAGACAGACAGTTTCCGTAACTGAATATCATTGTCAATCCCACAATACAATGTGCCAAGCCGATTTCATTTCAGCAGGCAAGCCGTCCCTGGTCTGCAAAAGCATGTTGAGGGAAAAATTAAACATGCGCTACTAAAAGCCCTCAGTAGCAAGGTCCACCTGACCACCGATGCGTGGACCAGTACCCATTGTTATGATCTGCTACAACCAGTAAGGAAAGAAGGGAATTCTGTCCCTACAATACAACTAAGCTGAATCCCTACGATGTAACGGGGAACCTGATCCTGCGACCAGACCCGCTAAAGTCCTCATCTAGTGTGAACGAAGACCTATAGTTGCGAGGGAGTAATCCCTACAAGATCTAGGGACTGGGAGAAAAGGTGGACACCTCCTAACATAAATTGTAGCATGGATAATTAAACAGAAAAATAAATACTTTGTGATCCTAACATCAAGCAAAACTCACAGATTAAGGCACCTAAGCACCCGGCTAGCTTAACAGTAGATAATACAATGAAGTCAAGCAAAGCCAGAAGGGCGGAGCCAGACTAAATAGGGAAAAAAGGTCATGTGACCAGCAAACTGAAACAAAACCTAACAAGAGGGTTCTAACACCCATGGCCAGGGACAATACCTTTCCCTCACTGCCCATTGGGTCAATGTTGTGCAGCCGGGTACTGATCTTGCGAGTGGCGCTGTACGTGTTCTGCCAACTCCAAGGATTGCAGGAATCAAGTCTGTACACATTGATTCCTCCTCCTATTCCAGTTCCTCAGAATCATCGCTGCAGGAGCCGTCACGGTCTACCTCCACATGGACCCGTGAACGTTTACCTGTTGCGACCGATATGAGCACAGCCGTGTCCAAATGTCAACAGGCCATCCTGAAATTAATTTCCATGGGGAATCTTAGCCACACAGCGCAGGAGCTCTGTAATGCCATAAAGCAGGAGAGCGACGTGTGGTTTTTGGAAGAGAATCTACAGGCAGGCTTGGTAGTGTGTGACAATGGCCGAAATCTGGTGTCAGCTCTGGGCCTTGGCAACCTCAGTCACATACCATGTCTGTCATATGTGCTCAACTTGGTCGTGCAGAGTTTTTTGAGGGACTATCCGGATCTTGATGCACTGCTGCACAAGGTCCGCCTAGAGTGCGCTCACTTGCGACGTTCCAGCATGGCCAGATCGCTGATTGCAGCTCTGCAACGCAGATTTCACCTTCATGAACATCGCATTATATGTGACGTACCCACCAGGTGGAATTCCTCGTTACATATGTTGGAGCGGTTGTGTGAGCAGCAGCCAACAGTAATGGAGTATCAGCTGCATCAGGCGCAGTCAACTCGCAATTTGCGGCGTTCACACTTCACCACTACTGAGTGGGCCTCTATAATAAGAATAATAATATTATTTATTTATATAGCGCCATAATATTCCGCAGTGCTTTACAGTTTAACAGTTTCAAAACACGAGTCATAAGTAACAACGTTAACAATACAATAATTAAAGCAAAATCAGCCGCCCCTGCTGGTGAAAGCTTACAATCTACAATGAGGTGTGGGAGATACAAAGTACAGGTGTTTATATACAATGGTGTTTTTACAATGATGGTCCAGCCATTTTAAGGAAGTGAGGGATGCATGGAGATAGTGAATGGGCTACACACACAGAATTACACATAGAATGACTTTGATTAGTGAATGTGATAGGCCACTGTGAACAAATGTGTTTTGAGGGAGCGCCTGAAACCATCCAAATTGCGGATAGTCCTAATTTCTTGGGGTAGAGCATTCCAGAGGATTGGCGCAGCGCGGGTGAAGTCTTGGAGTTGGGAGTGGGAGGTACGGATTAGTGCAGAGGTTAGTCGAAGGTCGTTTGCAGAGTGCAGCAGTCGGTTAGGCCTATAAATATAAATAAGGGAGGAGATGTAGGGGGGTGCTGCGCTGTGGAGAGCTATGTTGGTGAGAACCAGTAATTAGAATTGGATCCTATAATGAATGGGCAGCCACTGCCAGTGTAATGAGTGGCGAATAACTCTATGAAGGATATCTGCCACGTTTTGCGTGCGTTTGATGAGTCAACGCGGATGGCGAGTGCAGATGATGCACTAGTCAGCCTGACTGTCCCCCTTATCTGCCTGCTTCAAAAAACACTGCAAGCACTAAGGCATGAGGTTTTGGAAGAGGTGGAGGATGAGGAGTCACAAATTCCATCACCTTCTGGACAGTCAGCGCAACGTGGTTCCTCACAAAGGGCTGGAGGACTTTCAAAGTACCATGCTGTATCAACAATTGAACCTCCAGAGTCGCTGTCTATATTTTCATAACCATTACAAACTTTTAATGTATTTAGAAAGCACATAATGTACATTTTTTGTCTATCCTTTTGTAATGCTATTGTGTTTCCATAAACTGATGTTACAGAATTATGATACAAAGTTTTTAAATTTTGAGTTTTAAATTTTGTAAATTTATATGTATTTGAAGGACTTTGTGAGGAGGATGAGGAGGAGTCAATGGAGGAGGAAGACATCGCTCCAGAGGGAGGTAGACAATGCTCTAGTCAGTATGTAGACCAAGGGTGGGGTGATGCACAGCAGGCGGAGATGACGCCTCTTGCAGGGACAACGTTTCTTGGCCAGTTGGGAGTCTGCAGCACATGGTTGATTTCATGCTGCAGTGGCTGAGAAACGACCGCCGCATCGAACACATTCACACCACGTCTGATTATTGGGTGTACACCCTCCTAGACCCTCGCTACCGGGACAACTTACAAAGCCTCATCACACCGTTGAACCGGGAGCGTAAAATGCGGAAGTACCAAGACACACTGGTGCAATCCATAATGTTCTCCATTCCAGCCGAGAGCACTGCTGCTGCTACTGATTTACAAAGCAGCTCTGTGCGTCGAGGCAGTGGAGACAGCTCTGCAACAAGAGGGAGCACAAGCAGCGCCTCTGCACAGGGCAAGAACAGTATGTTCCAAATGTGTCGAAGTTTTGTGGCAGCGCCACCAATGTCTACACCATCCGAGACGGCTCCAGTCAGCAGGAGGCAACATTTCCGTAAGATGGTGACAGACTACATGTCTTGCCCTCTCAGTGTACTCCCAGATGGCTCTTCCCCATTCAAGTTTTGTGTCTCTAAGCTGGATACATGGCCAGAGCTTAGCCAGTATGCATTGGAGGTGCTGGCTTGATCTGCTGGCAGTGTATTATCGGAGCGCGTCTTTACTGCTGCAGGTGGTGTACTAACAGACCGTTGCATGCGACTATCCTACGATAATGTAGAACGGCTTACTTTTCTGAAAATGAACTAGGCATGGATCTCGCCTGAATTTGCCTGTCCGGTTTCAGATTAACTAACTGGTTGACAACGTTTTCCATGTCTCCTGTTATGTTCATCTTTCTACCACCTGAGCTATACTCCCTGGGCTACAACACTGCCAGTTGCTGCTCAGAAGTGTCGTGTCCACAGACCAATACACAAGCTATAGTGATAGTGGGGTTCAGTAACGCCTGCTGTTCCCCTGCTGTGTGTCCGGCAAAAATTACTGCTACCTAGCTACACATGTTTAAAAAAACATGACATGTTAAAGTGGCTAGTGCTACACATAGATATCAGGCTACACCCTTATTTCTAAGCTGTAAACAAGTGAAACGTCAAATTTAAAACCATTCAATGATTAGTGTTGGTAACAAATCTGTAACTAAATAATTGTGACATATTATGGCAGATATCCACATGTCTAACACAAATGCTAACACAAAAGCATACTTATGCTATAGGGTACTGATGGTGAACCTTCTCACTCCATAACTTTGACCAATCCAACTCACATCATGCCTCAAATGCTGCAATGTTGGAAGTGCATAATGTGGGTTGAACTTTGACAACAGCTGCAGTGCGAAGGTTATCCTTCTGTGTTCTTGGCTTTTAAATAAAAGCATACAAGTAAATATAATAATACATTGTTGATTAAGGGACATGATGTACACCTGTAATATTGTGCAAACAATGGATGTAGGACTATTCCTCTTCAACATTACTTATATTTGTGTCATTTGAAAAAATACATATTTTAGTTAAAAATTAAAAACCCATGTTCAGTAGCTGTGAAAGGCCCGTTTGTGTACTTCTATATTGTTTGCAACCAATGTATTGTATACGGATGGAAGCGCGTCACACTAATAGATTAGATTTATTTTAAATGGAATGTAGCAGAACCAATTGGAGATAAATGAAAAGGATGAGCCACTGAGACACGCTCAGCAGAGTACAAGCAGCAGTGCTTGAACATGTAACTGGAGCGTGATCTGCACTAAAAAAAGTAAAAAACACAGACTGAAGTGAACACTGAAACACAACTGTCCACAATCTGTGAAAAGCTCCTTTCTGTACTTCTATAGTGTTTGCAACCAATGTATTGTATACGGATGGAAGCGCGTCACACTAATAGATTAGATTTATTTTAAATGGAATGTAGCAGAACCAATTGGAGATAAATGAAAAGGATGAGCCACTGAGACACGCTCAGCAGAGTACAAGCAGCAGTGCTTGAACATGTAACTGGAGCGTGATCTGCACTAAAAAAAGTAAAAAACACAGACTGAAGTGAACACTGAAACACAACTGTCCACAATCTGTGAAAAGCTCCTTTCTGTACTTCTATAGTGTTTGCAACCAATGTATTGTATACGGATGGAAGCGCGTCACACTAATAGATTAGATTTATTTTAAATGGAATGTAGCAGAACCAATTGGAGATAAATGAAAAGGATGAGCCACTGAGACACGCTCAGCAGAGTACAAGCAGCAGTGCTTGAACATGTAACTGGAGCGTGATCTGCACTAAAAAAAGTAAAAAACACAGACTGAAGTGAACACTGAAACACAACTGTCCACAATCTGTGAAAAGCTCCTTTCTGTACTTCTATAGTGTTTGCAACCAATGTATTGTATACGGATGGAAGCGCGTCACACTAATAGATTAGATTTATTTTAAATGGAATGTAGCAGAACCAATTGGAGATAAATGAAAAGGATGAGCCACTGAGACACGCTCAGCAGAGTACAAGCAGCAGTGCTTGAACATGTAACTGGAGCGTGATCTGCACTAAAAAAAGTAAAAAACACAGACTGAAGTGAACACTGAAACACAACTGTCCACAATCTGTGAAAAGCTCCTTTCTGTACTTCTATAGTGTTTGCAACCAATGTATTGTATACGGATGGAAGCACGTCACACTAGATTTGATTTTTTTCTAATATAATGGAGCTGCACCAATTCCACTAAATAAAATAAAAAAAAAAAAAAAAAGTGACACGTGCAGATGCCTACAAACAGCGGTGGATGCAGAGCAAACTGCAGCGTCACCTGCACTGTCACACACACACCTTGCACAGAGCTGTTAAAACAACACTGGCAAAATGAAGCTTTACACAGCGGTTGGTAAACTAGCCTGCCTCAAGCACAGTAGTACACAAAATCGCAATATCTAACTGTCCCTCAGAGTCAGCACAGCAGCGTTCTGTCCCTAACTGAGTTCACAGCACAGTGACGCTAAAATGGCTGCGGCGCCTTTTATAGTGCATTCTGACATCATTTCAGCAGCCAATCACAGCCATGCCATTAGTTAAGATGACCGCATCATTACAGGATGTGCCCACACTTCGTAGGATTCCTCATTGGCTGACTAAAATCACATTGCCTCTCAAAGAATTATGGGAACTTCCGATTCCGGTATACGATATGGAAAAAGTATCGGAATTAAGTATCGGAATTCCGATAACGCGAATATCGGCCGATACCCGATACTTGCGGTATCGGAATGCTCAACACTATCCATGACCAGTACCTGCGGGAATGGCAGCAGAGGTCCAGGAGTGGGTCTGCTGCACCAACAAAAAGAAAATATGTCTACTTTGACCGCCTTGGCTTTCTGGCTCCTATTCTGGATCTGAGACCGTAAGTACATACATCACACCACATAACACATATGCAGTTTAGGCTCACCTCTCCTACATGTTCTTATCCCCCTTCATTTCCCAACAGAACTCAATCCAACCTGACTGAGAGGGAGACAGGCTCAGACTCAGAGGCCATTATTGACCCGGTTGGGGGAGGTAAAGAGGTGGCTGGCCCATTGTCTGAACCTCCCATCAGTATCCCCCAAGGTTCCCAAGGACCACAGCAACCCCCTCCTCCTCTACCAGTACCAGAGGCTCCAGCTGCAGCAGCATCCGCCATTGGGGATGAAGCTGCAAACAGCAGCAGCCCCACTGTACCTCTGGGGGCCTCCCCCCAGCCTGCTGCAATATCCCGCCATGGGAGAAGACAGCGAGACATCACTGGATCAGACACACATAGGCTTGTGGACACTGGGGTACTCAATTACATTTCAAGGGCAGCTGTGGATGAGGGTGAGGAGGCCTATGCCCATAGCCTTGCCCGCTACCTTCGTCCCCTACCCCGTGAGCTCAGGCTCCATGTGCGAGGATCAATGCACATCCTAATTGATGCATGCACACCCCCCAATACCCCATATGAGGTGTTTGAATTCCTTGAGAGGTGGCAGCTCTCACCCGTAACCTTCTGCGCCTTGCCCCCCACCAAAATGTGCATGCTCAATTAGGATCTGATGATCCTCCTGCACGGGCGCCTACACCTCAACTTATTCTCCAAACCAACCAACCTTGGCAACAACAGGGTCAAATGGCTGGCTATAATCCGACTTCCCAATATGGCCACTTGTTCAGATCCAGTGTTGGAGGCTGGTCCCAACCTGGATGTGCTCAACATGGGTATCATCTTATAAAAGGAATATAATCTCCCTTATCTGGATGGCAATGTGCCCACACACCAACCTGACCGTGGGCAGATGTTAGCTCAGGGCCCTGAAAATCCACCCCAACACGGTGATGGTCAAGGTGGTCATTCAAGCCAACCACACAGAGATGCTAGGAACCCACCAACCACACCACCCACATACCACCAGCTGTGATTTTTTATATACTGAGGCTAAGTGCACACGATCAGGAATAATTGCGTTTTTTTCGCGTTTTTTCCGCTATTTTCCGCGGTTAAACCGCGAACAAAACGCAAGCATTAAGCATTCTATACGTTTTAATTGATTCCGCATGTTTTGTACACATGTTGCGTTTTTTTCCGCGAAAAAAACGCTTAGCGGAAAAAAAAGCAACATGTTCATTAATTTAGCGTAACCGCGGTGATTCCGCCGCCATAGGAATGCATTGAACCGCTTACTTTCCGCATGTGGCTATGCCCACTATGCGCAATGTAAGCGGTTCATGTGCGGATGGTACCCAGGGTCTGGAGCAGAGGAGACTCTCCTCCAGGCCCTGGGTACCATATCCCTGGTAAAACAATAATTAAAATAAAAAATAATGATATTTCTCACCTTCCGGCGGCCCCCGCAGCCTTCCCGCGGCCCCCGCAGCCTTCCCGCCTTCAGCGACGCTCCCGGCAACTTCCGGTCCCAAGAGTCCTTTGCGAGAATCACCCAGATGGCGTAGCGGTCTCGCGAGATGCTACGTCATCGGTGTGATTTGTCGCAAAGCACTCCTGGGACCGCGAGTTGCCGGGAGCGTCGCTGAGAGGCGGGAAGGCTGCGGGGCCGCCTGAAGGTGAGAATATCATTATTTATTATTTTTTTTATTATTTTTACATTAGATCTTTTTACTATTGATGCGGCATAGGCGGCATCAATAGTAAAAAGTTGGTCACACGTGTCAAACACTATGTGTGACTCGTGTGACCAACCTGTCAATCAGTTTTCCAAGCGATGCTACAGATCGCTAGGAAAACGCTAGCATTCTGCAAGCTAATTACGCTTGCAAAACGCTATTATTCTGGCGGGAATCAGCATAAAAAAACGTGCGTATTTCCTGCGGGAGAAGTGCGGGATTGCCGCGGAAATTTCCGCGGCAATTCCGCAACGTGTGAACTTAGCCTTATATATGAGGATTTCAAAAGCAGTTTTATTTTTTTTTATATTTACTTTAGACTCATGTTGTGCAAAAGATATGTGTACTAATCTAGATGCATGTAAGAAACATATGGTTCCAATATGCTCTTGAGTAGGCATACTCAACGTTTGCTATTTTCATTATCTCTTATTATTTATCAAAAAGTTTGGTATTTTTTTACATTTATTTTTACACCATGTTGTGTAACGCATATTTGCACTCATCTGAATGCCTACAAACAGCATATGCTGGTGGGATATGGGCTAGGAGATAATTTTTGTTTTCTTTATATCTTATAATTTATACCAATGTTTGTTATTTTTTCCCCTTCCATTTTTAACATTGTTGGCTAATGCATCATTGCATTAGTCTAGTCTTAGAACCCAACCATATGGGGCAGATATGGTGCTCACTAGTGATAGTGAAAGTTTGTTATTTTGCTTATTTATTATTATTTATGGAACAATTTGTTATTTGGTTAATTTTTTTTTGTCATCTATGTTGTCTATTGCATATTTGCAGTAGTCTCATCTTGTGAACCAAACATATGGGTAACATATGGTCTTCGCTATACATAGTGAACGTTTGTTGTTTTTTTATATTTAATTTCACTCACAGTTGTCAAATGCATCTTTGCACTTGTCTAATGTGACCAATCCCACATATGGGTCACATATGATCAGCACTAGCCATATTGACTATTGGTTTTTGTCTTTATATACTATTATGTTTAGAAACATTTGTAATTTTGTCATGCCTTATTTTGGTACTTGTGTAAGAATGCACACTTACACTATTGCGCTGTAAATACATATACCATATGAATCAAATATGGTAGTCACTACCTCAAGTGGCAGTTTGCACATATAAATATCTATTTTTATAAAAAGTTTGGAGTCTTTTTTCATAAGTTGTTTGTACTCAACCACCAACACATCTGTTATGACCAATAACACCAGACAGAGACTATGTGTACCAAAAAGTAGTTTACTTAAATACACACACACAAACATTACAGCATAGATAAGGCACCATCTTGCCATGCTGTAGTACCTTCAGGTGACACAAAATATTGGGTAAATATATCACGGGTTTTGGGTCCTGACAGTGGGCGACGTAAAGGGATGACATGGGGCGTAGGCATATCCCCATTGGTCACCACACTTTCACCAACATCTGATGGGCCACAATCATGCATTCTGGTGAAATTATGTAGAACAACACATGCTTTTATGACCTCATTGACGTTGGCTTCACTCAGCTGAATAGCAGACTGGAGAACCCGCCATTTTGCACACAGAATGCCAAAGGCACACTCCACCAGGCGCCTGGCCCGTGATAGGCGCAAGTTGAAGATCCGACGACGGTGGTCAAGGTGTCATCGTGGATATGGCCTCATCACATTCCTTGATAGCTGGAAGGCCTCATCCCCAACTACAACATATGGGACAGGTTCTAGATTGGAGCCAGGAAGTTGGCGTGCTGGTGGTAGGTGCAACTCGTTATTGTGAAGCTGCCGACCAATAATGGAAGAATTGAAGACTTTAGAGTCTCCAGTTCTTCCATAGGCCCCAATGTCTACAATTATAAACCTGTAGCTACTGTCAACCAGAGCCAACAGCACAACAGAAAAATATTGTTTATAATTATAGAATTGGGACCCTGAGTTCGGCGGCTTACGCACACAGATGTGCTTCCCATCAAGGGCTTCTATACAATTTGGAAACTGGCATTGCTCCTCAAATCCCCTGGCAATCCTCTTCCAGTCTTCCATCCTTGTCTCAGGCATCACCAGTTGATGAAGTCTGTCCCAGAGTTGTGAGCAGGTTTCACGCACAATACCAGAGATGGTGGACCTCCCAATCAAAAACTCCAGATGGAGTGCGGCATAGGATCTGCAAGTAGTTAGGAACCTACAAGTAACCAAATGTAGAGAGAGCAATCATTACACATGCACAAAGGTAGAACAAACGCACTATACATAACCATTAAATCATTTCATTTACAAACAATTCTAAGTTCTATTTACCACAAGTCAAAGGTTTCTGTAATTTTTTACATACACATAATAGTTCTGGTAGTTCTAGGTGATATATGAGATAGATTATGTGGATATTTCTGCAACAGCCATAAGGGTAAATGCAAACTTGTGGGAAAACACATCATCAACAGACAGTATGTAGGTGAGGAATACATACCGTAGCGTAAGTAGAAGGCGCTCTTCTGCAGAGATAGCTTTCCACATCCTGGTATCCTGGTAGGTGATCCCAGGGGGCACAATCTCCAGCAAAACATCAAATGTGGGAATGGTCATCCGACAAAACAGAAAAAACTTGTCTGGATGAGTCCGAAGCGATGCATAAAGGCGGTGAAAATGGCCTTTAGTGAGGCGTTGCCTCAAATGCGGATGCACCCACATTCGCCTCCTCCTCCGCCCTCCGCGGATCAACGATCACTGGGTATGGCTGCCCAAAGCGGCTGGACAAAACCCAGTTGTACAACACTCGATCAGTTGGGGTGAACTGAAGAGTGACAGACATGTTGGCAAGAAAGCAGCAGGCCTCCAACACAAGCACACCACCAAAATGGCAAGATTGGGGGCTGCCACCTGATGCAGAGCCAATAAATAGCCTTGCTGATGATGATTTGAATTAGTTTTAGACCTAAAAACCGTTAAATGTCCATTTTGCAAGGCGGCGAGAAAAATATGCTGTACGGATGCCATACGGATTGCATATGGATGGTTACACGCGCAAAATATGCAGCCGCACCCTGATAATGGATGAAATACGGATTGTTGTGCCGGCAACATTTTGGCGTATTACGCTCGTGCAATACGGTCCGTATTTTTCTACGGTGAGTGTGACGCCGACCTAAGGCTCTTTGTGTCCTGATAATGAAAAAAGCTAAAGTACACTCATGTGCACAAAGTACAAGTAATTTTCTGTTTATCTGGTCCATGTGTTGCCAATGAGACCTATAAATATACTTTTGTTCTAAACTTTAGCGAAGTGATGACATTTAGCTATCCATTAGAGTTTTTGCAAAAGTCATATTGATTTGCATGAACAGTCCCAGAACTGTTTGCATCCTAAATTGTTCTAAGCTGCTTGGCATAAAAACACTTGTTGTAGCATATTGCTCCGTATCTAGCGTATTGTAGACAGTAAGTGACCGCTCTTGATTCTCCTTACCTGAATTCATTCTTTGCTGCACAGTTTAAACACTTTTTCTTCTCTCCACCATAACCTTAGTGTTCTTGGCTTGAAAGCCGCCCACGTGCAGCTGGAGGTTGTACTGGACAGAAACATTCTTACTTAAATTTTTTTTTTTTTCTCTCTCATTCTTTTCATGTGAGGCTGCTGTTTTAGTTGCTTAGAAACTGCAATTTCAGGAGAAAGTATATCCAGTTGGGGGTAATGACATAGCTTCCTAGCGAATAACAGAGCAGCTTACACAGTACAATAGCGAGCAACTTCCAAGAGAATGACATGCAGTTTCTAGATGCCTCCTCTAGTTATAATTAGTTCAAGCAACGCTCCTTAGATTCAGACATTTAGCCTTCTTAGTGTAATGTCTTGCATTCATTATCTGCTTCTCTGTTTTCCAAAAAGGCATATCACATGTAGAGTATACAAAACATTTTCATGCATCACCATCTTCTTTCTTAAAATATATAATTTTTCATTATAAACAACCATAAAAACATTATAGAAGCCCTCAATAAAAATCAGTATATTTTCTCATGTCAGCTAGGTCTTGGTTATACAGAGGCATGTAAAAGTTTGCTCCTTGAACATCTTACTTACAAGAATCTATTTTGGATCTGTTTTTTTATTATCTTTATGCATGGATGTGAGTTTTTCACTTGAATTTGTTACTTATTATAGTAGTCCTTGTAGGGTTTCGTTACCAACATTCATTACCCACATTAGGGTCATTGATGAACCATGCCATGATATTAATATATAGTCCTTATCCTATTAGGACTTTCCTTTTGTTTTTTATCAGAGCAATACTAGGTGTCAGTGTATACTTGGTCCTACATTTGGGTATGTACCTGATTTTCATACCATAAACTAAGCATCTATTTATATATGTTTTCTAACAATTTGTTTGGTTACATCTCCCATGTGAGTGACAGTACACTATTGGGGATTTTGCGGTGTCCCCCTACTGGACACTCTGTTTCTACATTTTTAACTATTCAAATAATCCTAAGTAACATAGGCAAAAGACACTTCAAAATTCAATTATAACCATAATCTGTGGTGGTGGGTGCCCCATAGAGGAAGTGATACAAGAAAGCGTGGTGGTTTAAAATAAATAATTTTATTTAACTTATTAAAACCAACAATAGAGAACAGATTAAAAGGAATTTTCAAAAAATAAATAACCAGAAACCCAGTGACTGCGATACATTAATATGAACTTGTGGATACAGCTCTATCCTAGTTAGATTGATAAATAACCTAATGATATACTTTGCCTTTTAAAGGAGGAGCATTCCCCAACTCCTTCATATAAAGTGAAATAATGTGCAAAAATGTGCAAAGAAATAACCATATAATGAGCAACAATATGCAAACAAAAGGCTATTAACCACACCTGCTACTGCAGTGTGAAAAGAGGGGTAAAAGGATACATGAGAACAGGTATCAATCACAGGCTGGTAGTGCAGCACCTGACAGATTGTGCATGGGGTTCACATGTAATCAGAAAAAGTGAAATCACTAATCTATACGGGGAATCATAAATACTATGTAATCCCACTTACATGAAAACGTAGCACAATGCTAGGCAGGATAAGAGAATCGCAGAAAGAGGTCTCTAAATGCCCAACGGGCACCGTTTCACCAAGTGGCTTCTTCCGGGGCAGGAGTATGGGGTAGGTGTGAGTAGAGAAAATATAAATAACAGGCTGTCAGTATTCTGGGTTTTCTAGGTAACTTTGTCAATGATTTTGCCCTTTGTTAAAATGGAGTTTGCTGTTTTGTGTGCCCTACTTCCTGTTCGTTTGTTTAAAACCTGGCTCAGGTGTTGGTTTCACTGCTGGAATATTCTGCTTCCGTTTCCCTGCAACCCAGCTGCTTTGTTCCTCACAGATCTTTTGTGTATTTACCAGGAAAGTGCATAACCTTATCTTCAGGTGTTTCTCAGCCACAGCAGTTTCTACCCATGGCTCTGGACATTCTCTGCATATGTAAGTTGCACATACTGTGTTATCACTAAACTGTTGACTTGGGAATTTAACCCTTGGTTCACTCCATCTGATAAGAACTGTGTTTCTGAACTGTTGCTGTTTAACCCTTCGTGCATTACCTCTGGTGAGAGCTGTTGGAACTGTTACTGGAACCTTACTGACATATGAACTTGTTGTTGGACTTCACTGAATTAAGCCACAACTGAGATTAACTTGTTCCTGGACCTCCCTGTGTTTTCTGCATACCTGGATCTGACTCTTCACACACCAGCAGTGTGTAAATCCAGCCACGTTACCTGTGCATCAGACTTACCTTGTGGTCACATTTGTGTGAGGACTCCGTCGTAAGAACTTTACCACCCTCGCTATAGAGGTTCAAGGACTTATATATCCGGATTCATATAACTGGACTTGTGTATATATATATGGACTCATTGCATGTCACTACGGGTTGTTTGAATATTGTTTTTGGGTGTTTTGCTGTTTCACAAATACATTATTTGCATTCAAAGAAACCCGTCTCTGATTGTTCATTGCCCCACGCTATCAGAATCCTCGAGTTCCTACAATAGTATTACAGGATATTCCAGCCTAAAAAAGAGGATTCTGCTGGGGCAATGACGGAGACACGGGCAGACAAATTGTTCACCATAGTTAACTCCTTGCAGCAGGAGGTGGCGGCTGCACACAATCAGATTAGAGACTTGGAGTCTCGGGTTAACCACAATGCACAGGGGTTTGGTCAGGCTCTCCAAGATCTACGTTCTAGGTTAGGAGTCCTGGAGGCCTTACCTACTGAGCCTACCTCATCCACCAGTATGCCCAAATTGCCTCCATTCCGTTTTAATGGTGACCGAAGTCAATTCCGTGGGTTTGTTAATCAATGTATATTATTTTTTGATGTACATGCCTCCTACTACCGGTCTGATAGATCTAAGGTTCTATGTATTATTATGTTGTTGACATCACGTGCACTGGCTTGGGCAAATCCTATGGTTGAAAGTCATGATACCCGTCTAAATAATTTGGACAATTTTCTGGCAGCCATGGCGCAAATGTTCGACGATCCCAACCGCCGTGCTACCGCTGAATCTGCTTGCTTTCCTTACGCCAGGGGAAACGGTCAGTCATAGAATATGTTACTGAATTTAAAAGGTTAGTGGTGGACACCCAGTGGGAAAACAATGCTTTATTACCAATCTTTAGAAAAGGTTTGTCAAATGCAATCAAGGATGAGCTAGCTCGTTCAGAGTCTCCACAGGAGTTTGAATTGTTTATACAGCACTGTGTACGTATTGATATCCGTTTAACTGAACGCAGACAAGAAAAATGGGCCGCTGTAAATCGCATTACTAATTACTCTCTTCCGTCCAGGGAAACCACAGGCAAAAACCCGCGAGAGGCTGAGGAGGTGCCTATGCAGGTGGACTCACTGCAGAGACGTGAGAATAATGAACGCCGCGAACACCGTCTCCGTGAGCGCTTATGTTTCTATTGTGGTCAATCGGACCATTTCCTCATCAATTGTCCTAAATGTCCTAGGCGACCCAACAAGGTGTTGGCGGTAGTAGGGGATTATGATAACACAGACGCTGAGTCTGAAGTTTCGGAAACCAGTCTACATCTAGATGCGGTTTTTCCCCCAATACTGATGCCGACTTCCCCTAAAGATCAAGGGGAGAAATATTCACATTGTTCTCTTCCTATACAGATTCAGTGGGAGGAACAGTGGATATCAAGTTCTGCCATGATAGACTCTGGAGCAGGTGGGAATTTCATGGATTCTTCTTTTGCAGAGGAACATGGTATAAAGACACAACTAAGAGCTTCACCAATCACTATGGAAACGGTGGATGGTTCCCCATTAGTTTCTGGACCAGTAGATCGGGAGACAGTGCCTCTGGAGTGTAAGATGGAACCAGACCATCAAGAAACACTTTCATTCATGTTAATATCTTCTCCTCATTTTCCTGTAATTTTAGGAATTCCCTGGTTACGGTCACAAAATCCAATCATCAATTGGGAAACCAAGGAGATAACCTTTCTCCCGAAGTGCAGTTCTACCATCAGTCCAACTGTGGCGGCTCCAGTTACCCAGAACTTGGAAGAGGTGATACAGGTACCTACTCTCCCTCTGATTTATCAGGAATTCTCAGACATTTGTGATAAAAGGAAGGCAGATCAACTTCCCCCACATAGACCGTATGACTGCCCCATAGAATTGCTTCCTGGAGCAGCGATTCCTTTCGGCCATGTTTACCCGTTGGCGGCTCCGGAATTAAAATCTTTACGAGAGTATATAGATGAGAATTTAGCCAAGGGGTTTATCCGACCATCTTCTTCACCAGCGGGAGCTCCAATATTCTTTGTAAAGAAGAAGGATGGTACTCTAAGACCCTGCATTGACTACCGGGAGTTAAATAAGGTAACCATTCGTAACAGGTACCCGTTGCCCCTAATTCCAGAATTGTTGGAAAGAGTTCGCCAGGCCAAAGTATTTACCAAATTAGATCTTCGTGGGGCATATAATTTACTCCGTATACGGCCCGGAGACGAATGGAAGACAGCTTTTAGATGCCGGTATGGACATTTTGAATATTTGGTGATGCCATTCGGACTCTGTAACGCTCCTGCTGCTTTTCAACATTTAGCCAACGACATTTTCAGGGATTTATTGGACCAATATGTGGTAATTTACCTTGATGACATCTTAATCTTTTCTGACTCCTTACAGGAACATCAGGAACATGTCAAGACCGTACTTAGACGTTTGAGAGATAATCATTTGTACATCAAACTCGAAAAGTGTGAGTTCCATTGTTCTGAAATTCAATTTTTGGGCTATGTTATCTCGCCTCAGGGATTGAATATGGAGTCCAGCAAGATCCAGGCAATCTTGGACTGGCCGGTACCAGGAAACATTAAGGAGGTACAACGATTCATTGGCTTTGCTAACTTTTATAGACGGTTTATCCGAAATTTTTCAGAAATTGTCCGTCCCATCACTCTCCTCACCAAGAAGGGGAAGAAGTTTGAATGGTCTTCGCAAGCTCAGGAAGCCTTTGATCGCCTGAAGGGTTGTTTTACCACGGCTCCAATATTGATGCATCCGGATCCTGCACAGCCTTTTATCGTGGAGGTGGACGCGTCTGACTGTGCATTGGGAGCTATCCTCTCACAACGTACCGGAGACAAAGGTTTGCTGCACCCGTGTGCCTTCTTCTCTCGTAGGTTATCTTCTGCAGAACTGAACTATGATGTGGCAGATAAGGAACTTTTGGCAATTATTTCTGCCTTTAAGGAATGGAGACACCATTTGCAGGGGGCAACTCAGCAGGTAGTAGTACTCACGGATCATCGCAATTTGGAATTCCTTAAGTCTGCCAGGTGTCTTTCTCCTCGACAAGCTAGGTGGAGTTTGTTCTTGAACCAGTTTAATTTTATTATTTCGTACCGCCCAGGTTCACGTAATGGGAAAGCTGACGCATTATCCCGAATCCATACCGTGGATTCCGTGCCTGGGACCCCGTCGAAGACCATCTTGTCGGAGGCCAATTTCGTTGGAGTGCTCCGGAACCGGGACTTGTGGCAGGAGATCAAGCTGGCCTATGACGGTGACGTATTTCTTGCAGCTCCACCTGACAATGTGAATCTTGTCCTTCGGAATGGTGTGTGGCTTAGAGATCGATGTATTTATGTCCCAGAGGCTGTAAGACTTCGAGTTCTCAAATTGGTCCACGACTCTAAATTGGCTGGTCATAGGGGGGTACAGAAGACGCAGGAATTGTTAACTCGTTTTTTTTGGTGGCCTACCTGCTTGAAGGATGTGAATGACTATGTCCGCTCTTGTGAAGTTTGTGCCCGGTACAAGGTTCCTCGCGTTTCACCTACTGGTCTTCTTAAACCGCTACCTGTACCGTCTCGCCCTTGGGGGTCTATTTCGATGGACTTTATTGTGGAGTTACCCACCTCTGGTGGTAAAAATACTATTTTGGTGGTAGTAGATCGTTTAACGAAAGCTGCTCATTTCATTCCGTGTGCTGGTCTTCCCTCAGCTACAGAGACAGTAGATCTAGTTATCCAGAACATTTTCCGGCTGCATGGGGTACCAGATGACATCATTTCTGACCGGGGAATACAATTTACCTCTAGATTTTGGAAAGGATTTTGTTCTGCGCTCCACATTAATGTTTGCTTGTCTTCTGCATACCATCCTCAGACCAACGGGCAGACCGAACGGACAAATCAAACCTTGGAGCAATATCTACGCTGTTACGTCAGTCATTTGCAGGACGATTGGCTGAAGCTACTTCCTCTAGCGGAATTTTTGTACAACAACTCCCAAAGCAGTTCCACGAAGGTAACGCCTTTTTTTGCCAACCTGGGTTATCATCCAAGTATTTTGCCTAGGTCTCCGGTTACGATTTCGGTACCAGCGGTTGAAGACAGAGTGACGGCGTTGCAACGTAATCTTGAAGTTTTGAAGGACTCCCTGACCACAGCACAGGAGCGTTACAAAAAGTCGGCCGATAGATTCCGGAAACCAGCACCTATGTATAAGGTAGGAGACTCAGTTTGGTTGTCCACCAAGAATCTAAAATTGGGTGTTCCTTCGCAGAAACTGGGACAGAAATTCATCGGTCCATTCAAGATCACTGGGATTGTGAGCTCTGTTGCCTGTCGGTTGAAGCTACCACGGACTTTAAAGGTACACCCAGTATTTCATGTTTCCTTATTAAAACCAGTCTCTCCTAACACGTTTCAGGGACGTATCGTACCTCCCCCTCCACCAGTGTTGGTTGATGGCGAAGAACAATTCGTGGTACAGGATATTGTTAATTCGAGACTTCATAGAAACCGGCTTCAGTATCTAGTTAGATGGCAAGGTTACTCTCCTGAAAATGATTCTTGGGAACCAGTAAGTAACATCAATGCGCCTCTGAAGATTGCTCAGTTTCATCGGAGATACCCGGACAGGCCTGGTCCAGGACCGTCCGGAGGCCGTCTTTAGGGGGGGAGTAATGTCAGTATTCCGGGTTTTCTAGGTAACTTTGTCAATGATTTTGCCCTTTGTTAAAATGGAGTTTGCTGTTTTGTGTGCCCTACTTCCTGTTCGTTTGTTTAAAACCTGGCTCAGGTGTTGGCTTCACTGCTGGAGTATTCTGCTTCCGTTTCCCTGCAACCCAGCTGCTTTGTTCCTCACAGATCTTTTGTGTATTTACAGGAAAGTGCATAACCTTATCTTCAGGTGTTTCTCAGCCACAGCAGTTTCTACCCATGGCTCTGGACATTCTCTGCATATGTAAGTTGCACATACTGTGTTATCACTAAACTGTTGACTTGGGAATTTAACCCTTGGTTCACTCCATCTGATAAGAACTGTGTTTCTGAACTGTTGCTGTTTAACCCTTCGTGCATTACCTCTGGTGAGAGCTGTTGGAACTGTTACTGGAACCTTACTGACATATGAACTTGTTGTTGGACTTCACTGAATTAAGCCACAACTGAGATTAACTTGTTCCTGGACCTCCCTGTGTTTTCTGCATACCTGGATCTGACTCTTCACACACCAGCAGTGTGTAAATCCAGCCACGTTACCTGTGCATCAGACTTACCTTGTGGTCACATTTGTGTGAGGACTCCGTCGTAAGAACTTTACCACCCTCGCTATAGAGGTTCAAGGACTTATATATCCGGATTCATATAACTGGACTTGTGTATATATATATGGACTCATTGCATGTCACTACGGGTTGTTTGAATATTGTTTTTGGGTGTTTTGCTGTTTCACAAATACATTATTTGCATTCAAAGAAACCCGTCTCTGATTGTTCATTGCCCCACGCTATCAGAATCCTCGAGTTCCTACAATAGTATTACACAGGCACTGCTTGGGGATAGGACGGAAGAGGTCCGGTGACTCGGTGTTAGCACGCGCAGAAGGTAACACGCCCCCTGTCGAAGGGGACTTCCGGGGTAGCGCTCCTGTGAAATGCAAGTGAAACGCACCTGGATCACATGATTAGAGCGCCCCCGTAAGTCGGAGGGGCCAACGTACCCTGCGCATGCGCATAAGAGTCTCGGAAGAGGTGTGTCCTAATGATGTAATGGGATTTATACCTGGAAGTGGGAGCAGCGATACCCTGCGCGTACGCATAAGAGTCTCAGAGGAGGTATGTCCTAATGATGTAATGGATGATACCTGGAAGTGGGAGCAGCGATACCCTGCGCGTGCACATAAGAGTCTCAGAGGAGGTATGTCCTAATGATGTAATGGATGATACCTGGAAGTGGGAGCAGCGATACCTTGCGCGTACGCATAAGAGTCTCAGAGGAGGTATGTCCTAATGATGTAATGGATGATACCTGGAAGTGGGAGCAGCGATACCCTGCGCATGCACATAAGAGTCTCAGAGGAGGTATGTCCTAATGATGTAATGGATGATACCTGGAAGTGGGAGCGGCGATACAACGCCGATACACAAAAGTAAGTGAGATGGTGTCATGGGTGCATCGCCACGAGGATCGTCGCGATTGCACATTCTGACTTCTCGCAGCTGAGTTGCTGTTACTTTGTGTTTGGTAATGAGAGAGTTAATTTTACCTAGCTCTTTGCTAAGACTAGGTCCAGCCTCGCCCGGCTGCTTTTGATTATGTTCTAATTAGCTTCCTTTATATCCCTGCCAGTCTGCTGTTAGATGCCGGTGAAAGCATTCATACAGACTGCAGATAGGATCGGTTCTGAGAAGACTTAAGCTAAGAGCTCTTTGTTGTTCTCCCCTCCTTGCTTATAGTTTATCTCCTAGACCTTTGGTGTTCCCTCTGTGTTTATATGTTGTATGAAAGACAGTATTTACTTTATCCCCTGTCTGTCTCGTTTGTCTATACTGTTTGTTAACCTTTACCTGTCCATTCCCTTTTGGTGGTAATCAGGGTCCTTCTAAGGACTAGATTACAGTGGTCAGGGATTATAGGAGACAGGGTTTACGCTGGTGGCCTGGACCTCTTTACCATTAACAGTACCTCCAGGTAGAGGGACTAGTCAGGACCCCAGTTTAGGGTCAGCATAGACCCCGGTCCACCTCTAGCCAGAGACAGCGTGAAAAGGATTCAGTATTGACTCACAGGATATTATGTCAGGTAATACTATGCTATATATACATGTTAATGTTACCTATTTATATGTTAATAGATGTTGTCCCACTTGATAGATTACTGACATTATATATTTATATATCTGCTAGACAGCGTGACATTTTCACCGGCCAATACTAAAAATTCTCCTCAGCTACCATGGATCCAGTAGCCCAGCTTGCCCGGCAGTTGCAGAGGTTGTCCATGGAGTTACGGATATTAAGTCCAAGGTTTTGTCCCCCCCGGAGCAAACCAGATCTGAACCTAAGGTTGCTCTCCCGGACAGGTTCACTGGTGGGCGGGACAAATTTTTTACCTTCCGGGAGGCATGTAAATTGTACTTTCGGCTACGGCCTCGGTCATCGGGGAGTGAAGAGCAGAGGGTGGGAATTGTCATCTCGCTCTTACAAGGGGACCCTCAATCCTGGGCGTTCTCTCTTCCCCGGGCTCCCCGGCCCTCCAGTCAGTAGATCAATTTTTTGCTGCCCTGGGTTGGTGTATGATGACCCGGATCGGGTCTCCCTTGCTGAAACAAAGTTACGTAGGATACAGCAGGGAGATCGTCCGGCGGAGGAATTTTCTTCTGAGTTCCATAGATGGGCCACAGATACTCAGTGGAATGACCCAGCTCTTAGGAGCCAGTTTTGTCAAGGGTTATCTGACAAAGTAAAAGACGTTTTGGCTCAGTATGATTCTCCTCCGTCACTGGAGGCTGCTATGGCCTTGCCATTCGTATTGATAGACGGCTTCGGGGAGGTGCGAGGTAACTCCGCCCCCTGTTATGACTCCACCACTACTAAAGTCCCTATATGAGATTCCCCTGGTCTGTTCTGAGGAACCTATGCAGTTGGGAGGGACATCATTTGTAGGAGGGAATCGCGGTGCGCCGCAAGACAAGAAGGTGTTTCTTCTGCGGGAGAGAGGGACATTTTGTTGGGGGGTGTCCCTCCGTGCCTCATTGAGCAAAAGAAATCACCGAAAAACTGTTAATCCCAGGTTGTGTGGTGGACGACAACCTGGGAGTAGGTATTTCGTCCCCAGGGTCCGTCTCAATTTCTCGTGCCTGCGGAGGTGGTGGTTGGTGCGAGAGTTGAGAGGATTTCTGTTCTTCTTGATAGTGGGTCTGGGGCTAATATGGTGGACGCTCGGTTTGCCCAGGTGCAAGGTATGCAACTGAGTGTATTGGCCAAACCGATCCCTATACTTTCTATTGACGCCAGACCTCTCGGTCAAGGTAGCTTTGTACAAGCTGTTCATAGCATAGACCTTCGAGTAGGGGCAATACATAAAGAACAGTTGTCTTGTTATGTGTTGGAGGTCTTCCTACTCCTATTGTGTTGGGACTTCCTTGGTTGGACTAAACATAACCCAGTGATTGATTGGCAATCCAGAAAGATAAGCCAGTGGGGTGAATTTTGCAAGAATAACTGCATGAACACGGTCATCGGTGCGGTCGTGCCTAAGACTTTGCCTCCTTTTCTGGAGGACTTTGGGGAGATGTTCTCAGAGGAGGGGTGTCAAAAGTTACCTCCTCATCGCACGTATGACTGCTCAATAAAATTGCTTCCTGATGCCTTATCTCGTAGTTTCCCAGGGGCCGGAAAGACGGATGGCCCGGTTCCTATCTTCAGGAGGGAGTGGTGGTGTCGGCTGTGTGCTCTGAGCTTGAGGAGGAGGTGTTGGAGGCTCAGGGGGACACTCCTGTAGGACCTCCAGGGAACTGTTTGTTCCTAATCAGTTAAGACAAAAAGTTATCGAGGCACATCATAGTTCTGCTTTAGCAGGACATCCAGGGAGTAAAGCAACTGTGGATCTCCTTTCTCGCCGGTTTTGGTGGCCTAACTTAAATAAAGAGGTAATAAACTTTGTCACGTCCTGTGGAGTTGTGCTCGCTCTAAGACCCCACAACCCGTCCATCTGGGGTTCCTGAGGAGGAACGATTCTCGTCGTCACTTGCTTCAGTTTGGAGAGGAGTGCTGAATGGTCTGAGTGCTATGGGGAACCGTTTCAAGCGGAGGTCTGATAGGAGGAGAGTGTTTGGTCCGGACCTAGGTGTGAACGATCTGGTGTGGTTGTCTACCAAGAATATAAAACTCAAGGTTCCCTCCTGGAAACTGGGTCCCAGGTTCATCGGTCGATACAGGATCAGTTCTATAGTTAATCCTGTGGCATTTCGTCTGGACCTCCCTCCTATGTTTAAAATCCACAATGTGTTCCACAAATCGTTGCTTAAAAGGTACGTGGCGCCAGTTATACCGTCGCCTCTGCCTCCTCCTCCGGTGGTGGTCAATGGTAGCTTGGAGTTTCAGGTGTTGAAGATCATTGACTCACGTCTGAATCGTCGGTCCCTTCAGTACCTGGTTCATTGGAGGGGGTATGGTCCTGAGGAGAGGACGTGGGTCCCTGCGTCGGAGGTTAACGCAGATCGATTGGTTCGGACCTTCCACACAACTTACCCGGGCAGACCTGGCCCTGAGGGTCCGGAGGCCCCTCGTAGAAGGGGGGGTACTGTCATGGGTGCATCGCCACGAGGATCGTCGCGATTGCACATTCTGACTTCTCGCAGCTGAGTTGCTGTTAATTTGTGTTTGGTAATGAGAGAGTTAATTTTACCTAGCTCTTTGCTAAGACTAGGTCCAGCCTCGCCCGGCTGCTTTTGATTATGTTCTAATTAGCTTCCTTTATATATTATAGCTTCCTTTATATATTATATATAAGATTATTATATTATTATTATTATTATTATTATATCCCTGCCAGTCTGGGTGTTAGATGCCGGTGAAAGCATTCATACAGACTGCAGATAGGATCGGTTCTGAGAAGACTTAAGCTAAGAGCTCTTTTGTTGTTCATCCCCTCCTTGCTTATAGTTTATCTCCTAGACCTTTGGTGTTCCCTCTGTGTTTATATGTTGTATGAAAGACAGTATTTACTTTATCCCCTGTCTGTCTCGTTTGTCTATACTGTTTGTTAACCTTTACCTGTCCATTCCCTTTGGTGGTAATCAGGGTCCTTCTAAGGACTAGATTACAGTGGTCAGGGATTAGTAGGAGACAGGGTTTACGCTGGTGGCCTGGACCTCTGTACCATTAACAGTACCTCCAGGTATAGGGACTAGTCAGGACCCCAGTTTAGGGTCAGCATAGACCCCGGTCCACCTCTAGCCAGAGACAGCGTGAAAAGCATTCAGTATTGACTCACAGGATATTATGTCAGGTAATACTATGCTATATATACATGTTAATGTTACCTACTTATATGTTAGATAGTATGTTGTCCCACTTGATAGATTACTGACATTATATATTTATACATCTGCTAGACAGCGTGACAGATGGGTATCTCACCATGATGCCCTAGACATGAGAAGGCTTCAAATAGAAACAGCGACACAGCGCTCTTAAATATCTTGGTGACAATATCTCTAATAATAATAAGTGCAGAAACATAAGACATAATAAGCGTAAATATATAACGATAAATATGTAACAATTAATAAAAGGATTAATTACATAAAATGCAAAGAACAATAAAATAATATTGTGACCATAGGTGGATGTAAACATAAAAAATAAACTAAAATAAAATACAATGGAATAAAAATTACGGCCAACACCGGAATCCTCATCCAAACAGAGGACCGCCCCATCAACAGGACCACCATCCAAAGGGATCGATCCATCTCCACAGGACGAGCAAGGAAGAACTCTTCACCAAAGAGTTGGCCGTAATTTTTGGTGACATTTTCTTATTAAATAATGACGGAGGCTCCTAATATGAAGAATTGGAGATACAATTGCTAACAATTTATTCATGTATTTTATTGAATTCGGTGCATACTCATTATTATTCATTATTCCTCACTCCCTGTTTGCACTTTAGCACTTTAGGTATTATAATTGTTGATACAATGCTGTTTTTTCAGTTTAAATCGTTCAGCACATCATGGTGGGAAAATGCTTCAGATGTGGCATATCTGTATATACAAATATCATAAATATTTATAATAGTATTGATACTTCATAATCCACATTATGATTTATCTGCATTTTTCTCACCATGCACTTAGCACTTATTTTATTCCATTGTATTTCATTTTCGTTTACTTTTTATGTTTACATCCACCTATGGTCACAATATTATTTTATTGTTCTTTGCATTTTATGTAATTAATCCTTTTATTAATTGTTACATATTTATCGTTATATATTTACGCTTATTATGTCTTATGTTTCTGCACTTATTATTATTAGAGATATTGTCACCAAGATATTTAAGAGCGCTGTGTCGCTGTTTCTATTTGAAGCCTTCTCATGTCTAGGGCATCATGGTGAGATACCCATCTCACTTACTTTTGTGTAACGGCGCTGTATCGCCGCTCCCACTTCCAGGTATCATCCATTACATCATTAGGACATACCTCCTCTGAGACTCTTATGCGCACGCGCAGGGTATCGCCGCTGCCACTTCCAGGTATCATCCATTGCATCATTAGGACATACCTCCTCTGAGACTCTTATGCGCACGCGCAGGGTATCGCCGCTCCCACTTCCAGGTATCATCCATTACATCATTAGGACATACCTCCTCTGAGACTCTTATGCGCACGCCAGGGTATCGCCGCTCCCACTTCCAGGTATCATCCATTACATCATTAGGACACACC
>JARQOD010009663.1:0-30471 GCA_033576555.1 Oophaga sylvatica
TTTTTTTTTTTAAAAAAAAAATGATATTTTTGCCCCCAGTTTTTTATTTTCCCAAGGGTAACAGAAGAAATAGGACAAATTGCACAATAACTCTTGGGATCCAGAGTACGCTGATACCCCATATGTGGGGGTAAACTACTGTTTGGGCGCATGGCAGAGCTCAGAAGTGAAGGAGCACAGTTTGACTTTTACAACGCAGAATTGGCTGGAATTGAGATCAGACGCCATGTCACATTTGGAGAGCCCCTGATGTGCCTAAACAGCGGAAACCCCCCAATTCTAACTCCAACCCTAAACCCCAACACACCCCTAACCCTAGTCCCAGCCCTAACCACAAACCTAACCCTAACACACCCCTAACCCTAATCCCAACCATAACCCTAATACTAACTTTAGCGCCAACCCTAACTTTAGCCGCAACCCTAACCTTAACCCTAACCCTAACGGGAAAATGGAAATAAATACATTTTTATTCGAACGTCCATGACAGCACTACAGAGAGAGGGGATCCGCCCCTTAGGAACAGGAAACCTACAGATATAAAAGGGCGGCACCTCTCCCACACATCAGTTGGTTTCCTGTTCCTGAAGGACAGGTTTCCTACAGATGAAGATCTTCAGGAGGACCCAGGCCGGCCGGTCGACCCAGGTAGCGGGGGTCTCCTACCTCGACCGTTGCGGAGTCCCTGGAAGCGCCACGGTGGGTCCGGGTAGGATTCCACGACAGTGTGCGGAGCAGGTGGAGCAGTATCCAGAGGATCCCTGTCTCCCAGCCAGCGCCGGTTGGTAAGTATTTCCCCCCTCTCCCTGGTCCCGGTACCTGCTCCCTGTCTTCTCCTGCAGTCCTGTCATGGTAGGAGCCTGCCGGTGTGGTGCAGCCATGGGGGTAAAAAATAAAAAAAAAAAAATTTTTTTTTTTGGGGAATTTTGAATTCCCGCCACACGTCGCTGCTATGAGAGGCGCGGCGGCGTTCTTTTGAATCTCCTGCCGCGCGTCACTGCTGTGGGTGGCGCGGCGAGGTTTTTGAATACTCACCGCGCGTCGCTGGTATGGGCGACGCAGCGGGGTTTTCTTTTGAATCTCCCGCCGCGCGTCGCTGCTGGGGGTGGCACGGCAGGAGACATACCTGCGTTCCCCGCTGGAGCGCCGATTCAGTTGTGGAAAAAGGGGGTGGGTCTCCACCGCCGGAACCGGAAGTGGGGCACCGGCCGGCGTTTTTGAAATATTTGGCGCGGCTGCATCACATAATGAGCGGCGCCTGCAGTGGGGACGGTGGGGAAGTGCAGGGGGGGCTGTGGGGCGGGGAGCAGGAGTGGGTGGACCCCTGGCCGCACCTGCTGACCCGGATATCCGGGGAAGGGGATATATAAGGAGCCTATGAAGCTGGGAAAGCGCTTCTGCCCCATTTCTTGCAATGGACACTGCAGAAGCTCCCTCAGTGCAGCAGGAGAGCCAGCAGCAGCAGACAGAGCGCTCCTCTTCAATGGCCGGGCGGTCAAGTAATCAGTCCAGCCGCAGGAGTTTGTCAGCCGGCAAGAAGACCCCTCCCCGTGATCCGGTACCTACTGCTGTATGAACTGGGTAAGAGATCGTCAGACTTAGAATACCCAGTAATGCAGTTTTTTCCCCCATTCTGTGTTTGGTCACTAGGGGAAGAAGTGTTCGGTGAAAAGCAAGCACAGGGAATGTGCCTTTTGTGCTTGCCCTCTGCCAGACGCTTGCCCTAAAAGGTTATGCCAGCCGTGTATATGACAGACGGTAGGGCTTTAAAGGGGGGAAAGGCAGAGGCCTGGGGTGAGATAGTTACCTCCCCCCCACCCCTTTCCCTTTTAGATAGCGGAAGAGACTCCGGATTTCACCAAAAGCCTGAAGGAGATAGTAAGGGCAGAGATGGAGTCCTTAAGACATGGAGAATCTTCCAGGCGTAGGACTGTACCAGTGTTATCTGATTCAGATTCACCCGCTGCCCATGAGAAGGGTGAAGTTTTTTCAGGACCCTCTTCTCCTTCCTCTTCGGCTTCTTCCTCTTCTTCTACAGAAGACGCTACCCGATTTTGTTTTCCCTTGGACCAAATGGACAAACCCGTCAAATCAGTTAGGTCCACCGTGGGGATAGAGGAGGCGAGACCAGAACTCTCAGCACAAGGTCTAATAGACAGAGAGTGGAAGAAGCCAGAGAAAAGAGGCTCCTTACCCCAAGCGTTTAAGCGGAGATATCCCTTTGAAGATTCCTTGACAGGTAGATGGGATAAAGCCCCGAAGCTGGACGCAGCGGTAGCGAAGGCTTCCCAAAAATCCTCCATCCCCTTCGATGATATGGGGTCCTTGAAAGACCCACTAGACAAGAAGGCAGACTCCTTCTTGAAAGGGACATGGGTGTGTCGGCAGGTGCCCTGAGGCCGGCGGTGGCGGCCACTTGTACAGCCAGATCAATGATGGTCTGGCTAGACCAATTAGAGTCCCAATTAGCAGATGGAACCCATAGGGGGTCGATTTGGAACACTTTACCGATAATCCAGAACGCGGCGGCTTTCCTGGCTGATTCCTCTGTGGACTCAGTAAGAATGGCTGCCAGAGCGGCAGGTCTGTCTAATGCAGCGCGAAGGGCGTTGTGGCTAAAGTGTTGGCCGGGCGATATTCAAGTCAGATCTCGCCTCTGCTCCATTCCCTGTGACGGCAAATATCTTTTTGGCCCGGTCCTGGACAAACTGTTAGAAAAGGCAGGGGACGACAAGAAAAAGTTTCCCAGTCTGTCAACTCCTTCCTACAAGAGGCCTTTCAGCAGAAGGAGGTTTGGCCACAGAAGGTCGTCCAGGGAGCGAGCCAAATGGGATGAAAAGAGGTGAAGAGGTACAGGGTTTGTTTAGGGAAACCAAAAAACCCTCGCAATGACTGGCAATACCGGTAGGAGGCAGGTTAATGTCCTTCTACCCAGCCTGGTCGGAAATCTCAAACAGTAGCTGGATCCTTAACCTCATAGCTACAGGGCTGCGTTTAGAATTCTCCTCGGTGCCCCGGGATAGCTTTAAAATTACCCCCCTCAGGTCATCCCCATCGGAGCAGGCCGCTCTAGAGTTGGAAATACAAGAGCTTTACGCTAAAGTCCTAGTGGTGGTGCCGGAAGCGGAGTGGGGTAAAGGGTTTTACTCCCCTCGTTTTTGATCCATAAACCGGACGGTTCTTTTAGGACAATTATTAATTTAAAGGCCCTCAATAAGTTTCTTGTTATTGAACCATTTAAAATGGAAACGGTCAGCTCAGCAATAAAGCTTCTGTTTGAAAATTGCTTTATGGTGGTGTTAGATCTGAAAGACGCTTATTACCACGTACCAATCCATGTGGCCCATCAGCGTTTCCTCAGAGTAGCAGTCCACATGGGGGAATCTCTACGACATTTTCAATATATAGCGCCCTTCCCTTTGGCTTGGCGGTGGCCCCACGAGTGTTCACTAAAGTTATTTCGGAAGTCATGGCCCACTTACGTGAATCCAATATGCTCATAGTCCCCTACCTCGACGACTTCCTTATTATTGGAGAGATGGCAGAGCATTGCCTAGAGCAGCTGCAGAGAGCAATATCTACCCTAGAGCGTCTAGGATGGCTAATAAATATCAAAAAGTCTTGTTTGAATCCGATGAGAGTTCAGCAGTTTTTAGGGCTAATTCTGGATTCACGGAATCAGAACTGTAGTTTACCGTCAGACAAATTGATTCGCTTGCGTTACCAGGTCCTGAACGCCTCTAATAACCCCTCCATGTCTCTTAGGAAAGCAATGTCTCTTTTAGGCTCCCTCTCGTCCTGCATCCCCGTGGTTCAGTGGGCACAATTTCACACAAGGACGCTACAGGCTGAGGTTTTGTTATATCAAAATCTTTCAGGTGGTTGCCTGGAAGGCCAGCTATCCTTGTCCCAGGCTGCTATAAGGTCCCTGGATTGGTGGAAAGAAGAGACGAACCGGTCTAAGGGGGTTCCCTGGGAATATGAAATATCCCGGGTAGTCTCGACAGATGCAAGCCCTTTGGGGTGGGGGGCTCATATGGGGGATGTTATGGTTCAGGGCTTATGGGAGCTGGATCAAATACAGATGTCTTCTAATATGAAGGAGTTAACGGCAGTAGAGCAAGCGATTAAAAAGCTCCTTGTTTATCTACAGGGTCACCACGTTCCGGTCCTCTCATGGAAGTGGCAAGGCGCCTACTCCAGTTAGCAGAACGACATTTTCTTTCTTTAACGGCTCTTCATATAAGGGGAAAAGAAAATACCAAGGCGGACTTCTTAAGCCGCAATCTCCTGAGTCAGGGAGAATGGTCGTTAAAAACTTCCATCTTCGACCTAATTGTGTGGAAATGGGGTCTACCGGAGGTAGATCTCTTTGCTACCAAATCCAACAGGAAAGTGAGACGGTTCTGCTCTCTGAATCCCAGAGAATGCCCTCTGGCAGTGGACGCTCTTCTATTAAAGTGGGATTTCAATCTGGCCTACGCCTTCCCTCCCTTGTCTTTACTCCCCCTAGTACTGAGGAAGGTCAGGAAAGACAGGGCAAGGGTAATAGTAGTCGCTCCCTTCTGGCCCAGGAGGGCATGATTTTCAGGTCTCAGAAACATGTCGATAGCTGACCCTTGGGTCCTGCCGGATATCCCAGATCTGCTCTCCCAGGGTCCAGTCTACCATCCTCAGGTAGCGGGCCTCCACCTGACGGCGTGGATTTTGAACGGTCGCTGTTGAGATAAGGGGTTTTCGGCTAATCTAATTAATACTCTCCTTAAAAGCAGAAAAGAGGTTACAACTAGAATTTACGCTAGGACTTAGAAAAAATTTCTTCAGAGTTCGGGGGTGGTAGCAGGGACCCAACACCGATAGCCCAGATTCTAGAATTCCTGCAAAAGGGTCTGGACTTAGGTCTCTCTACGAGCACCCTTAAGGTGCAGGTTTCAGCGTTGGGAGCGCTCTTCAGTTGCAACATCGCCAATAATTACTGGGTCAGTAGATTCATTAAGGCTGCGGGTAGGTCAAGACCCATAGTAAAGGAGAGAATCATGCCACGGGATTTGAACCTTGTTCTTACTGCTTTAGCAGAGCCCCATTTGAACCTATTTCAGCAGCATCAATAAAAATTCCCTAAAAACCGCTTTCCTGGTAGCATTAACTTCGGCTGGGAGGGTAAGTGACATCCAGGCACTATCTAGACTGTCTCCTTACACTCAGGTCCTGAATGACAGGGTAATACTTAGACCGGATCCGGCATACCTACCTAAGGTGTCTTCCGCTTTTCACAGAACACAGGAAATTGTTCTCCCTTCTTTCATCCGTAATCCATCTAATCAAAAAGAGATAAAACTCCATACTTTAGATGTTAGAAGATGTCTACTGCAATATTTGGCAGTCACTGACCCCTGGAAAAGGGACAATGCATGGTTTGTCTCTTTTCAGGGAATTAACAAAGGCTGCAGAATAACAAAAAGCTCATTGGCCAGATGGATTAGGGAAGCAATTTCTCTGGCATACACCTCGAGGGGCAAGCCGGCACCTGAGAGGCTAAGGGCGCATTCCACCCGAGCTGTGGCGACTTCATGGGCAGAGAGGGCAGACGTCTCGATTGACCAGATATGTAAGGCAGCTACGTGGTCTTCTCCACACACGTTTTACACTCATTATAGATTAGATTTGGGTGCTTCCTCAGACCTTTCTTTCGGACTAAGGGTGCTGCAGGCAGTAGTCCCTCCCTAAGTAGTTATTACTCTCTGTAATTCTCTCTGTAGTGCTGTCATGGACGTTCGAATAAAGTCTAAGTTACTTACCGTTAACGGTATTTTTCGAAGTCCATGACAGCACCCTTACATTCCCACCCGGGTTCTATGTGCACTTCTTCCTCTTATACAGTCCACATGTAATAAACAATTGATTAATGTTACTGTGTGATGCATACATTTTTTGCTGTATACCATTTAACCTTGATGTCCTCTTATGCTCTGTAATCCAACTGATGTGTGGGAGAGGTGCCGCCCTTTTATATCTGTAGGTTTCCTGTTCCTAAGGGGCGGATCCCCTCTCTCTGTAGTGCTGTCATGGACTTCGAAAAATACCGTTAACGGTAAGTAACTTAGACTTTTTTATTTTATTATTTTTCCCTAACTAAGGGGGTGATAAAGGAGGGTTTGATTTACTATTTATAGCGGGTTTTTATGATTGGCAGCTGTCACGCTAAAAGACGCTTTTTATTGCAAAAAGTAGTTTTTTGCATCACCACATTTTGAGAGCTATAATTTTTGCATATTTTGGCCCACAGAGTCATGTGAGGTCTTATTTTTTGCGGGACGAGTTGACGTTTTTATTTGTACCATTTTTGAGCACATGACATTTTTTGATCGCTTTTTATTTCGATTTTTGGGAGGTTAGAATGAACAAAAATCAGCAATTCATGAATTTCTTTTGGGGGAGGTGTTTATACCGTTCCGCGTGTGGTAAAATTGATAAAGCAGTTTTATTCTTCGGGTCAGTACGATTATGGCGATACCTCATTTATATCATTTTTTTATGTTTTGGCGCTTTTATAGAATGAAAACAATTTTATATAAAAAATCATTATTTTTGCATCGCTTTATTCTGCGAGCTATAACTTTTTTATTTTTTCGCTGATGATGCTGTATGGTGGCTCGTTTTTTGCGGGACAAGATGACGTTTTCAGTGGTACCATGTTTATTTATATCCGTCTTTTTGATCGCGTGTTATTCCACTTTTTGTTCGGCAGTATGATGATAAAGCACGGATTTTTTGCTTTGTTTTTTTTTTTTTTTTAAGGGGTTCACAAAAGGGGTTAACTAGTGGGACAGTTTTATAGGGGGGGTCGTTACGGATGCGGCGATACCAAATATGTGTACTTTTATTGTTTTATTTTTTTTATTTACAGGAAGAAATGAATTTATTGGGGAATATTTTTTTTTTTTTTTTTGGAATTTTTTTTTACACGTTTGTTTTTATTTTTTTTACTTTTTTACTTTGTCCCAGGGTGGGACATCACTGTAAAATGTCAGATCGCTGGTCTCACAGTGTGCACAGCACTCTGTGAGACCAGCGATCTCACAGGCAGCGCTGCAGGCTTCTCAGTGTCTGCTCTGAGCAGTCACTGATGAAGCCGCCTCCCTCCAGGACCACGGCGCCATCTTGGATCCGGGTCCTGGGAGGGAGGAAGCCCTCAGAACAGCGCGATCACATCGCGCTGTTCTGAGGGTCTCAGGGGGCGCGCAGGGAGACCCCTCCCTGCGCGATGCTCCCCTGTGCCCCCGGGTACACCGCGATCATGTTTGATCGCGGTGTGCCAGGGGTTAATGTGTCGGGAGCGGTCCGTGACCGCTCCTGGCACACAGTCATGGGTGTCAGCTGTGATAATCAGCTGACACCCGGAGGCGATTAGCTGAGCTCCCCCCGGGAGCGCAGCTAATCGCTATGACGTACTATCCCGTCCATGGTCAGATTGTCACGGGTTTCATGGATGGGATAGTACGTCTGATGTCAGAGAGGGGTTAAAGACCTGGCCATTTTTTGCAGTTCTGACCAGTGTCCCTTTATGAGGTAGAAAAATATTTAGACTTGAGAGTCCTCAGTGGTTGATACCTTTTAATGGCTAACTGAAAAGATGGTAACAAATTGCAAGCTTTCGAGACTACTCAGGTCTCTTCATCAGGCATAGACTAATACAACATCTGAAGAATCACATATTTATACACAAAATAGCACAGAAAAAATGCAATAGGTAGGACAAGTGACATGAAGCAGAACTGTCATTATGGCAGAGGGATTAACATAAATATGACTAGTTCATAGATAAGGAGTGAAGGTTTTATTACCCTCTGATTGGGGTCTGGTATTGTGTTGTGATGACCCTAAAAGGTCAGGGAGGCAGATTCCTTAATTGTTGTAGAACGACATAAAACTCTGGGATATATTCATCCCAGCACTAAGAGTGTCAAAGGTCATCATAAGTTTATATTCCCAGACTTTTCTATCCTTCTCAGATTTGAAGTTAGATCAACTGGGGGTCTGTATGTGGGGGAGACCGGGCAAAAACTGAGAACAAGGATGAATTCTCATCGCCACACGATAAGAGAAAAAAGAATGGATTTACCTGTGGCCAAACACTTTTGTATGCCCGGTCATAGCATGACAGATATGGAATTACTTGTATTAAAATCTAACTTCAAATCTGAGAAGGATAGAAAAGTCTGGGAATATAAACTTATGATGACCTTTGACACTCTTAGTGCTGGGATGAATATATCCCAGAGTTTTATGTCGTTCTACAACAATTAAGGAATCTGCCTCCCTGACCTTTTAGGGTCATCACAACACAATACCAGACCCCAATCAGAGGGTAATAAAACCTTCACTCCTTATCTATGAACTAGTCATATTTATGTTAATCCCTCTGCCATAATGACAGTTCTGCTTCATGTCACTTGTCCTACCTATTGCATTTTTTCTGTGCTATTTTGTGTAAATATGTGATTCTTCAGATGTTGTATTAGTCTATGCCTGATGAAGAGACCTGAGTAGTCTCGAAAGCTTGCAATTTGTTACCATCTTTTCAGTTAGCCATTAAAAGGTATCAACCACTGAGGACTCTCAAGTCTAAATATTTTTCTATCTACTGGCTAACACGGTACGAAGATACACATCTTTCCTATACCTTTATGAGGTAATAACTCAGGAACGCTTCAACGACTCCTAGCGATTCTGAGATTGTTTTTCGTGACATATTGGGCTTCATGTTAGTGGTAAATTTAGGTCGATAATTTTTGCGTTTATTTGTTTGAAAATTTCGCAGTTTTCAAATTTTGAATTTTTATTCTGTTAAACCAGAGAGTTATGTGACACAAAATAGTTAATAAATAACATTTCCCACATGTCTACTTTACATCAGCACAATTTTGGGAACAACATTTTTTTTGTTAGGAAGTTATAAGGGTTAAAAGTTGACCAGTGATTTCTCATTTTTACAGCAAAATTTACAAAACCATTTTTTTTAGGGACCACCTCACATTTGAAGTCACTTTGAGGGATCTATATGGCAGAAAATACCCAAAAGTGACACCATTATAAAAACTGCACCCCTCAAGCTACTCAAAACTACATTCAAGAAGATTATTAACCCTTCAGGTGCTTCACAGGAACTAAAGCAACGTGGAAGGAAAAATTGGACATTTTTAATTTTTACAACAAATTTTCTTTTAGCATCAATTTTTTCATTTTTTCATGGGCAACAGGATAAAATGGATCCAAATATTTGTTGGGCAATTTCTCCTGAGTACACAGATACCTCATATGTGGTCATAAACCACTGTTTGGGCGCACGGCAGGGCTCAGAAGGGAAGGAGCGCCATTTGACTTTTTAAATGGAAAATATGCTGGAATATTTAGCGGTTGCCATGTCGCATTTGGAGAGTCCCTGTGTGCCTAAACATTGGAGCTCCCCCACAACTGACCCCATTTTGGAAACTAGACCTCCCAAGGAACTTATCTAGATGCATAGTGAGCACTTTGAACCCCCAGGTGCTTCACAAATTGATCCTTAAGAAAAAGAAAGTACTTTTTTTTTTCACAAAAATTTTCTTTTAGCCTCAGTTTTTTCATTTTCACATGGGCAACAGGATAAAATGGATCCTGAAATTTGTTGGGCAATTTATCCTGAGTACACAGATACCTCATATGTGGTCATAAAACACTGTTTGGGCGCACGGCAGGGGCCAGAAGGGAAGGAGCGCCATTTGACTTTTTGAATGGAAAATTAGCTCCAATCGTTATCGGATACCATGACGCGTTTGGAGAGCCCCTGTGTGCCTAAACAGTGACAACCCCCAACATGTGACACCATTTTGAAAACTAGACCCCTTATTGAACTTATCTAGATGTGTTGTGAGCACTCTGAACCCCCAAGTGCTTCACAGAAGTTTATAACGCAGAGCAGTGAAAATAAAAAAATCATTTTTTTTCCTCAAATTATTTTTTAGCCCGCTATTTTTTATTTTTACAAGGGTAACAGGAGAAATTGGACCACAAGAGTTGCTGTGCAATTTGTCCTGAGTACACCAATACCCCATATGTGCGGGGAACCAATGTTTTGGCGCATGGGAGAGCTCAGATGGGATAGAGTGCCATTTTGGAATGCAGACTTGATGGAATGTTCTGCAGGCGTCATGTTGCGTTTGCAGAGCCCCTGATGTGCCTAAACAGTAGAAACCCCCCACAAGTGACCCCATTTTGGAATCTAGACCCCCAAAGGAGCTTATCTAGATGTGTAGTGAGCACTTAGAACCCCCAAGTGCTTCACAGAAGTTTATAAATGCAGAGCAGTGAAAATAAAAAAATAATTTTTGTTTCTCAAAAATCATTTTTTAACCCACTATTTTTTATTTTCCCAAGGGTAACAGGATAAATTGGACCCCAAAAGTTGTTGTCCAGTTTTTCCTGAGTACGCTGGTGCCCCATATGTGGGGGGGAACCACTGTTTGGGCGCATGGCAGGGCTCAGAAGGGAAGGAGCGCCATTTGACTTTTTTAATGGATAATTAGCTCCAATCGTTAGCTGACACCATGTCGTGTTTGGAGAGCCCCTGTGTGCCTAAACTTTGGAGTTCCCCCACATATGACCCAATTTTGGAAACTAGACCCCCTAAGGAACTTATCTAGATGCACAGTGAGCACTTGGAACCCCCAGGTGCTTCACAGAAGTTTATAACGCAGAGCCGAGAAAATAAAAAATCTTCTTTTTCTCAAAAAATGATTTTTAGCCCACTTTTTTATTTTCACAATGGTTACAGGAGAAATTGGACCCCAAAAGGTGTTGTCCAGTTTGTCCTGAGTACGCTAGTACCCAATATGTGGGGGGGAACCACTGTTTGGGCACACGTCAGGGCTCGGAAGGGATGTAGTGACGCTTTGAAATGCCGACTTCATGGAATGGTCTGCAGGCGTCTTGTTACGTTTGCAGAGCCCCTGATGTGCCTAAACAGTATAAACCCCCCACAAGTGACTCCATTTTGGAAACTAGACCCCCCAAGGAACTTATCCAGATGTGTGGTGAGCACCTTGAGCCCCCACGTGCTTCACAGAAGTTTATAATGCAGAGCCGTGAAAATAAAAAATCATTTTTCCTCAAACTGATTTTTTTTAGCCCACAATTTCTTATTTTCACAAGGGTAACAGGAGAAATTGGACCACAAAAGTTGTTGTACAGTTTGTCCTGAGTACACTGGTACCCCATATGTGGGGGGGAACCACTGTTCGGGCACACGTTGGGGCTCGGAAGGGAACTAGTGACATTTTGAAATGCCGACTTTGATGGAATGGTCTGCGGGCGTCATGTTGCGTGTGCAGAGTCCATGATGTGCTTAAACAGTAGAAACTCCCCACAAGTGACCCCATTTTGGATACTAGACCCCGCAAGGAACTTATCTAGATGTGTGGTGAGCACTTTGAACCCCCAAGGGCTACACAGAAGTTTATAACGCCCGGGCATTAAAATAAAAAAATCATATTTTTTCCACAAACATGATCTTTTAGTCCCCAATTTTTTTATTTTCCCAAGGGTAACAGGAGAAATTAGACCCCAAAAGTTGTTGTCCAGTTTATCCTGCGTACGCTGATATCCCATATGTGGGGGTAAACTACTGTATGGGCACACGTCGAGGCTCGGAAGGGAAGTAGTGACGTTTTGAAATGCCGACTTGATGGAATGGTCTGCGGGCGTCATGTTACGTTTGCAGAGCCCATGATGTGCCTAAACAGTAGAAACCCCCCAAGTGACCCCATTTTGGAAACTAGATCCCCCAAGGAACTCCTCTAGATGTGTGGTGAGCACTTTGAATCTCCAAGTTCTTCACAGAAGTTTATAACGCAGAGCCGTGAAAATAAAAAATCATTTTTTTCCACAAAAATATTTTTTTTTAGTCCCCAATTTTTTTTTCACCAAGTGTAACATGTTGTGAATGTGTTGGAGATGGTTTCTGAGCAGAGGCTCCCTCTGGTGGTTTCTAACAGTACTGAACCTTCCAGTGAGGAATGGCAATCTGGGATCACTGACTTGGCTGATATAAGGGAGTTCCCCTCCCATGATGCTCGCCGGTGATCAATTGTTCTTGTCTCAATTGTGGTTCCTGGTTCATTTGGAAGTTTGCTGGTGTCTTGCCTGCGTCTGCTGCTTTCAGATAAGATATTTTCTGCTTCTCTTTTTGTGCTTGCTATTTGCATAGTTTTCTGCACCTTTGTGGAGGACAGCCGGGTCCCCTCCTGGGGCCTGTGCTCCTCACAGTATATCTGTAGCCACTGTTATTTGTTCATTTGCTTTTTCCTGCTTTTTCAGCAGCTGCGGCTTGGTTTTGTTCACTCTGAGATCTGATTTAGTGGGTGGCGAGTTCGTGTGATCTCAGTATTTTTTGTAATCAGAATTGTTGGATTTTAGTAGGGTTTTCTGGGTTGCAGAAAGTAGTCTCTCCTGTCCTATCCTATTTAGTCAGCTTTTGGCCCCAGCGTTTGCTCAATCTATTTTCTGCCTGCGTTTGTATTTCCTTCTTGTCTAACAGCCATTATATGTTTGGGGGCTGCCTATTCCTTTGGGGCTCTACTCCGGGGCAGTTAGCTTTCCTGTTTCTATCTTTAGGTATTGCTAGCTCTCCGGCTGTGACGAGGCGTCTAGGACCATTGTATGTACGCTCCACGGCTGCTTCTAGTTGTGTGGTTAGTTTAGGAATCTGCAACCCATCAGTTACCATTGTGATGAAACGTGCACACGGTCCGCCACACGGTAGCCCGGGGTATCACGGCTTGTGATCCCTCCGTGCCGCAAATGTGACGAAAACGCGCACGCACACGACGGCTGCTGCCGTCCGACCCAGTAAACTGCAGGGATTTATAATTATCCCACTTCCTTTTAGCTGCCACCAGCTACGATTTACTTAATGAACAATTTATCAAGAGGGTCTGTTAAGACAGAAGCTGGCAAAAAATCCGCTAAGGCGGACTGACATCTGAATCTCACTCGAGCGCTCGAGTGGGGGGTCGTTTACTCCAATTCAAACCGACTTGGGTTTCCCGTGTGTCGGACGCCTGGGTGACACAGGTTGTGTTGGCAGGCTACTTCATAGAGTTTTCTTCTCGACCCCCGGACAGTTTTTTTGCCAATCTCGCATTCCGTCAGAGCCGAACTGTTTGCCGCTCTACTGCGAGAGGTCGATTCCCTTCTGCAGAAGGATGTGGTGATACCGGTTCCGCAGAGGACCGGGGAAGAGGATTTGTTATTCAACCTCTTTGTAGTCCCCAAAAAGGAGGACAAATTTCGCCCTATTCTGGAAAGATTGAATCGGCTTATCCACACCCGAAAATTCCGCATGGAGTCGCTTCGCTCCGTTATGGCAGGGGACTTACGGCCCTATCGCAGAACGACTTTTTGGTCAATCTACATTCGCGACGCTTATTTGCATGTTCCCGTCGGAAGAGCTCACCAGCGCTTCCTTCGTTTTTGCCATAGGTCAACCACTACCAGGTTGTGGCTCGGCCATTCGGCTTGGCCTTAACGCCCAGAATTTTTACAACGATTCTGGCGCCTAAATCTCATGGCAATTCTTCAAAGACGGGGACTTACGATTCTTCCCTACCTGGACGACCTTTCGATTGTGGCGTCCTCAAAGGAGGAGGCAGTGACGGCTCGCAATCTATCCCTTCAGCTCCTGGAGGATTTCGGGTGACTGGTCACTTGGGGAAGTCGTCTCTGGAAACCGTCGCAGTCAATCCTGTTTTTGGGGATGCATTTCGATATGGTACGGGCGGTGGTGTCCCTACCTCCAGACAAGCAGGCATGTCTTCTCTGACATGTACAGATTATGAAGTCTGCGACAGCAATGTCCCTTCGGAAGGTATGCGCCTTCTGGGTTTGATGGTGGCGTCCATGGAGGCACTTCCGTTTGCCCAGTTTCATTCCAAAGGCTCATTCTGAGTCTTTGGGATCGATCGCAAGCTTCTCTGTATTGCAGCGTCATCATCTCTCACAGAGTGCGAGAATCCCTAGGATGGTGGTTACGTCCAGGAGCGTTATCCTTGGGGAAATCTTTTCCTCCCTCCGAGGTGGTCGGTCATAACCACAGATGCCAGCCTGACGGGCTGGGGGGGGTGCCTGGAAATCTTTTGGATCCAGGGAGTATGGTCATCGGGAGATTCTGTTCTACCGATCAACATCCTGGAACTGAGGGCAATTTTCCTTTGCCTCCAACACTGGACGGTCCCTTTAAGCGGTCTACCAGTCCGAGTGCAGACAGACAACGCGACGACGATTGCGTATATCAACCACCAAGGCGGGATAAGGAGCTCCAGGCTCATGATGGAGGTGTCTCGGATCCTACTATGGGCCGAGACCAAGATTCCAGACATCTCTGCGATTCACTATCCAGGAGTCCAGAATACCACAGCGGACTTCCTCAGTCGCGAGAAGATGGATCCTGGAGAATGGAGTTTTTATCCGAAAATTTTTGCACTACTGTGTTCCCGTTGGGGAACTCCCCAAGTGGATTTGATGGCATCAAGGTTCAATGCCAAACTACCGTCCTTCATGTCCAGGTACAAGGACCCGAAGGCTGTGGCGGTGGTTGCTCTGGTGGCTCCGTGGGACCATTTCGAGCTAGTCTATGTGTTTCCGCCAATATCTTTACTTCCTCTGGTGCTGCGTCGGATCAGACTGGAGAGAATTCCGGCTATGTTGATAGCCCCGGATTGGCCAAGGAGGACGTGGTTCGCGACACTGGTGTCGCTTTTGGCGGCACCGCCATTCCCACTTTCCTCCCCGGCCGGACCTGTTAACCAGGGGCCCGTTCGTCATCCGGACTTGAAGTCTTGCGTTTGACGACGTGGCTCTTGAGTCCAAAATATTGAACCGTAGAGGTTTCTCAGCTGCAGTCATTGCCACTCTGCGAGCTGCTAGAGGTCTGGCCACTACTAAGATTTATCACAGAACTTGGGAAGCCTTCTTTTCGTGGTGTTCCAGTTCCTCAAGAAATCCGAGGATTTTTTTCCATTCCCAATCTGTTGGCCTTTCTACAGTACGGCTTGGACAAGGGTTTAGCACTTAGCACTCTGAAGGGTCAGGTTTCTGCCCTGTCCGTACTTTTTCGGAAGGCTATCGCCTCGCGTAGGGACGTGCGCTCTTTTTTTCAAGGAGTAACCCGTCAGTTTCCACCGCGGAAGGCACCTGTGTCTCCTTGGCGACTCAACCTTGTCTTGGAGGCTCTTCAACATGTGCCCTTTGAGCCTATGGGTTCTATTAGCCTTTCGTTACTTTCTTGGAAGGTTGCATTCTTAGTGGCGGTAACCTCTTTAAGAAGGGTTTCTGAGTTGGCAGCTCTTTCTTGCTCGCCGCCTTTCCTGGAGTTTTACCTGGATCGAGTAGTGCTTCGCACACGGGGCGACTTTCTACCTAAGGTGGTGTCGCAATTTCATGTTAACCAGGATATTGTGTTGCCCTCGCTTTGCCCGGGCCCGAGGAATGCAAAGGAACGAGATTTGCACAAATTGGATTTGGTGCGGGCCTTGAAGTTCTATCTGTCTGTTACTCAAGGTTTTAGGAAGTCAGATTCTCTGTTTGTGATTCCAGCAGGTCGTAGACGTGGTCAACGAGCTTCCAAGGACTCTTTAGCTCGTTGGATTCGGTCGGCCATTTTGGAGGCTTACCGTCTTAAAGGCGAACCTTGCCCGATTAAGGTTCGAGCTCACTCCACGAGGGCTGTGGCTTCATCGTGGGCCTTTCATCAGGGGGCTTCGGCAGCTCAGCTCTGCCGAGCGGCGACCTGGCGTTCTGTCCACACATTTACAAAGTTTTATAAGGTGGACGTTAGTGCTTCCGCTGATGCGGCCTTAGGACGTAGGGTCCTGCAGGCAGCGGTAATCTAAGTTTTAAGTTAACTTGTATTTGGCGCCTGTTGCGCATTTATCTAGGTTGTTGGGTTTCTGCCTTTTTTGGTTTTGTTCCCACCCTATTTTTTGGACTGCTTTGGGACGTCCCACTAGTAATGAGTGTGGCTCCCTTCCTTCATCTGCAGCTGAAACACGGATTTTGGTAAGAACTTACCTGTAAAATCCTTTTCAGCGAAGAAGGAAGGGAGACACACGTCCCTCCCATGGCAGAAGTGTGTTGTTATATTTACAGAAGCAGCGTGACCCTTCTCTGATAGCGATTTCTGAGCTGAGGTCGACGCGCTACGGCTCTGTTCCAGCATTACCAGTTATCGCAGTAGTCAGGTTCAGTGAGTAACACCTGGAACTGTGTGGTTTTTTCTTTGACAAATGCATGCATAACCTGTACTTTTGTATTTTTCTCTGAAGTCCTTCAGAAGGGGTTATGTCGCTTCGCTGGTGATATTGTTCTTCCTTAAGCTTTGGTACGACTGAAGAGCTGAGTAGGAGGAGCCCGAGCTAGAGGGGCTGGTCAACACGCTTTCTAATCTGAGGTATTGATCCTATCTGGGGCTCCGCCTACCCACTAGTAATGAGTGTGTCTCCCTTCCTTCTTCGCTGAAAAGGATTTTACAGGTAAGTTCTTACCAAAATCCGTGTTTTGCATAGCTTGCCATTTTTATGGACAGTTTAAGTAGAAATATTCAAAAATGTAAAACTCAAGGACATTTTATTTAAAAAAAATGTTTTTATCTTAGCAGATGACTGTTCCAGGAGATCAGAGGGACAGCTGACATCTGCAATTTCTAAATCTGATGATCTTCAGATCCTACAAGATACAACTGAAGTGATTGCCATTAATCCAGATACATCATCATCCATTCACAGCAAAGATCTGTCATCTGATCCTATGAAACAGGTCCCATCTTCTGATTCATTACTGACTACTAAGGAAAATCAAAGTCACAAAAGAGCCATTAAAAAACAAACTGCTCCTAAAGCAAAGAAGTCATTTTCCTGTTCAAAATGTGGGAAATGTTTTAACCAGAAATCAGATTTGGTTACTCACCATAGAACTCACACAGGGGAGAAGCCTTTTTCATGTTCAGAATGTGGGGAATGTTTTAACCAGAAATCAAATTTGATTAGGCACCAAAGAACTCACGCAGGGGAGAAGCCTTTTTCATGTTCAGAATGTGGGGAATGTTTTAACCAGAAATCAAATTTGGTTAGGCACCAAAGAACTCACACAGGGGAGAAGCCTTTTTCCTGTACAGAATGTGGGAAATGTTTTAACCAGAAAGTGCAGCTTATTGGCATCAAGCTTCAAAGGGGAGAAGCCTTTTCTTGTCTAAGGGGAAATTTTTTAACCAGAAAGTGACTTATTGGACATCAGAGAGTCAAGGGGAAGACTTTTTCCTGTCTGAATGTGAGAAAAGTTTACACATAAGGGATTCTTGTTAGTTACCAGAGAAATCTCACATCATGGGAAAGCCTTTTTCCTGTTCAGAATGTGAAATGTTTTAAACCAAAAGTGCAGCATAATGGACATTAAGCACGTCAAACAGGAGAGAGCCTTTTTCCTGTTCAGAATGTGGGAAATGTTTTATACCAGAAATGATTCTTGTTAGTCACCAGAGAACTCACACAGGGGAGAAGCCTTTTTCTGTTCAGAATGTGGGAAATGTTTTAACCACAAAGGGAATTTGTTAGTCACCAGAGAACTCACCAGGGGAGAAGCCTTTTTCCTGTTCAGAATGTGGGAAATGTTTTAACCAGAAAGGGAATTTGTTAGTCACCAAGAACTCACACAGGGGAGAAGCCTTTTTCCTGTCAGAATGTGGAAATGTTTTAACCAGAAATCAGATTTGGTTAGGCACAAAGAACTCACACAGGGAGAAGCCTTTTTCCTGTTCAGAATGTGGGAAATGTTTTAACCAGAAAGTGCAGCTTATTGGACATCAGAGCAGTCACACAGGGGAGAAGCCTTTTTCCTGTTCAGAATGTGGGAAATGTTTTAACCAGAAAGGCATCTTTTGGTCATCAGAGCGTCACACAGGGGAGAAGCCTTTTTCCTGTTCAGAATGTGGGAAATGTTTTTACCAAAAGGAATCTTGTTAGTGACACAGAGAATCACACAGGGGAGAAGCCTTTTTCCTGTTCAGAATGTGGGAAATGTTTTAACCAGAAAGTGCAGCTTATTGGACATCAGAGCAGTCACACAGGGGAGAAGCCTTTTTCCTGTTCAGAATGTGGGAAATGTTTTATCCAAATGGTCTTGTTAGTCACCAGAGAACTCACACAGGGGAGAAGCCTTTTTCCTGTTCAGAATGTGGGAAATGTTTTAACCACAAAGGGAATCTTGTTAGTCACCAGAGAACTCACACAGGGGAGAAGCCTTTTTCCTGTTCAGAATGTGGAAATGTTTTAACCAGAAAGGATTTGTTAGTCACCAGAGAACTCACACAGGGAGAAGCCTTTTTCCTGTTCAGAATGTAGGGAAATGTTTTAACCAGAAATCAGATTGTTAGGCCCCAAAGAACTCACACAGGGAAGAAGTCTTTTTCCTGTTCAGAATGTGGGAAATGTTTTAACCAAAAGTGAGCTTATTGGACTCAGAGCAGTCACACAGGGGTGAAGCCTTTTTCCTGTTCAGAATGTGGGAAATGTTTTAACCAGAAAGTGCAGCTTATTGGACATCAGAGCAGTCACACAGGGGAGAAGCCTTTTTCCTGTTCAGAATGTGGGAAATGTTTTTACCACAAAGGGAATCTTGTTAGTCACCAGAGAACTCACACAGGGGAGAAGCCTTTTTCCTGTTCAGAATGTAGGAAATGTTTTAACCAGAAATCAGATTTGGTTAAGCACCAGAGAACTCACACAGGGAAGAAGCCTTTTTCCTGTTCAGAATGTGGGAAATGTTTTAACCACAAAGGGAATCTTGTTAGTCACCAGAGAATCTCACACAGGGAAGAAGCCTTTTTCCTGTTCAGAATGTAGGAAATGTTTTATCCAGAAAGGGAATCTTGTTAGTCACCAGAGAACTCACACAGGGAAGAAGCCTTTTTCCTGTTCAGAATGTGGTAAATGTTTTACCCAGAAAGCGCATCTTGTTAGACATCAGTGCAGTCACACAGAGGAGAAGCCTTTTTCATTTTCTTAATGTGGGAAATGTTTTACTTGGAAATCAACTGTTAATAAACATCAGAGACTTCACATGGGGGAGAAGCCTTTTTATGTTCATAATGTTGGAATAGTTTTAACCAAAACTGAATCTTCTTAAATGGATTGTCTCTTGTCATTCCTCACTTTTGCTGACAAATAGATAAAGCTAAACTTTATTAATTCCAAATGTAAAACTATACCCATAATTCACCCCTGAAGGTTAGTCAGTTGGTGACTAATAGAAAAAACATGTACCCCACGCCTCAGTATATAGGGTGAGGTCAGGGGTGTATTACCAGAGGGTCAATCTGGGCAGTAGCCCAGGGCCAAGTGGTGTGGGGGGCCCACCACAGGGCCGCAATCAGGGCATTACTGCCCTGACTGGCGTATGGAGCCCGGTGGGCAGAGGGGGCCCACATCGGACCCCGTCTCTTCTGCTCACCGGGCTCCTACCGGCAGCCAGCAGGCTAAACCGGGCCCTTAGCGGCGGTGTTCTGTGGTAGTTTAATGCTATTGACGTGCTGGCCAGTGCCCGCACGTCAATAGTTAACAGCCGCCAGCCAATCGGAGGCTGGCAGCTGACGTCAGCCGCAGCGCGCACGTTGCCGGCGTCTGACGTCATTGTCAGTCGCCAGCAAGTGCGCGCTTGTGGAGGGAAATTCGCCGCAGGAGCACGGCAAGGTAAGAAGGTGGTTTTTGTTGTTGGTTTTTCTTATTGAGCAGCGGGGCAGCCTGTGAGACTCGGGGCCGAGGGACAGACTGGACATGGGGGAAGAATGCTGCCTGCTGGACACGGGCGGCGGACTGTGAGACATGGGGACATGAATGCTGGACATGGGAACAGAATGCTGGACATGGGGCACACTGTGAGACATAGGGACAGAATGCTGGACATGGGAACAGAGCGCTGGACTGGGGGACAGATGTGGACATGGGGCAGAATGCTGGACATGGAACAGAGCTGGACATGGGGCACACTGTGAGACATGGGACATGAATGCTGGACATGGGGCACATGTGAGACATAGGAACAGAATGCTGGACATGGCAACAGAATGCTGGACATGGAACAGAATGCTGGACATGGCAACAGAATGCTGGACATGGCAAAGAATGCTGGACATGGGACAGAATGCTGGACATGGGACAGAATGCTGGACATGGGGGCAGAATGTGGACATGGGACAGAATGCTGGACATGGAACAGAGCCTGGACATGGGGCACAAATGTGAGACATGGGGAACAGAATGCTGGACATGGGGCAATGTGAGACATAGGGGACAGAATGCTGGACATGGAACAGAGTGCTGGACATGGGGCAGACTGAGGACATGGGGACAGAATGCTGGACATGGGGCACACGATGAGACATGGGGAAGAATGCTGGACATGGGGCACGATGCTGTGAGACATGGGGCAGAATGCTGGACATGGCAGGGAGACTGAGACATGGGGCAGAATGCTGGACATGGGCACACTGTGAGACATGGGAAAGAATGCTGGACATGGGGGCAGTGTGAGACATGGGGCAGAATGCTGGACTAGGGGCAGAATGGAGATATGCGGCAGAATGCTGGACATGGGGGCAAACTGTGAGACATGGGGTGAATGCTGGACATGGGGGCAACTGTGAGACATGGGGCAGAATGCTGGACATAGGGGCTGACTGAGACATGGGGCAGAATGCTGGACATGGGGGCAAACTGTGAGACGGGGCGAATGCTGGACATGGGGCACACTGTGAGACATGGGACAGAATGCTGGACATAGGGGCAGAATGGAGATATGCGGCAGAATGCTGGACATGGGGGCACACTGGAGACATGGGACAGAATGCGGACATAGGGCGAATGGAGATATGCGGCAGAATGCTGGACATGGGGGCAAACTGTGAGCATGGGACAGAATGCTGGACATGGGGCAAATGAGATATGCGGCAGAATGCTGGACATGGGGGCAACTGAGACATGGGCAGAATGCTGGACATGGGGGCAAATGAGAATGGGCAGAATGCTGGACATGGGGGCAACTGAGACATGGGACAGAATGCTGGACATGGGGCAGAATGGAGATATGGGCAGAATGCTGGACATGGGGCACTGAGCAGACAGAATGCTGGACATGGGGCAGAATGGAGATATGCGGCAGAATGCTGGACATGGGGGCAAACTGGAGACATGGGCAGAATGCTGGACATGGGGGCAGAATGGAGAATGGGACAGAATGCTGGACATGGGGGCAAACTGTGAGACATGGGACAGAATGCTGGACATGGGGGCACACTGTGAGACATGGGACAGAATGCTGGACATGGGGGCACACAGACATGGGGCAGAATGCTGGACATAGGGGCAGATGAGATATGGGCAGAATGCTGGACATGGGGCAGAATGGAGATATGGGGCAGAATGCTGGAATGGGGCACACTGTGAGACAGGGCAGAATGCTGGACATGGGGCATGTGGACATGGGGCAGAATGCTGGACATATGTGAGACATGGGGCAGAATGCTGGACATGGGGGCAGGCTGTGAGACATGGGAGCAGAATGCTGGACATGGGGGCACACTGTGAGACATGGGGCAGAATGCTGGACATGGGGGCAGAATGCTGGACATGGGGGCACACCTGAGACATGGGGCAGAATGCTGGACATGGGGGCAGAATGTGAGACATGGGGGCACACTGTGAGACATGGGGTCAGAATGCTGGACATGGGGGCACACTGTGAGACATGGGGCAGAATGCTAGACATCGGGGCAGAATGGAGATATGCGGCAGAATGCTGGACATGGGGGCACACTGAGACATGGGGCAGAATGCTGGACATGGGGTCAGAATTCTGGACATGGGGTCAGAATTCTGGACATGGGGTCAGAATTCTGGACATGGGGTCAGAATTCTGGACATGGGGCAGAATGCTGGACATGGGGCAGAATGCTGGACATAGGGGCAGAATGCTGGACATGGGGGCAAACTGTGAGACATGGGGTCACACTGAAACATGGGGCAGAATGCTGGACATGGGGGCAAACTGAGACATGGGGTCAGAATGCTGGACATGGGGGCACACTGTGAGACATGGGGCAGAATGGAGATATGCGGCAGAATACTGGACATGGGGGCAAACTGTGAGACATGTGGGCGGAATGTGAGACATGGGGCAGAATGCTGGACATGAGGGCACACTGTGAGACATGGGGCAGAATGCTGGACATGGGGTCAGAATTCTGGACATGGGGCACACTGAGACATGGGGCAGAATGCTGGACATGGGGGCACACTGTGAGACATGGGGCAGAATGCTGGACATAGGGGCAGAATGGAGATATGCGGCAGAATGCTGGACATGGGGGCAAACTGAGACATGTGGGTGGAATGCTGGACATGGGGGAAGAATGTGAGACATGGGGGCACACTGTGAGACATGGGGTCACACTGAAACATGGGGCAGAATGCTGGACATGGGGCAAACTTGAGACGTGGGCGAATGCTGGACATGGGGGCAGAATGTGAAAAATGGGGCAGAATGCTGGACATGGGGTCAGATTCTGGACATGGGGTCAGAATGCTGGACATGGGGCACAATGAGACATGGGGCAGAATGCTGGACATGGGGGCAGAATGTGAGACATGGGGGACACTGTGAGACATGGGGTCAGAATGCTGGACATGGGGGCACACTGTGAGACATGGGGCAGAATGGAGATATGCGGCAGAATGCTGGACATGGGGGCACACTGAGACATGGGGCAGAATGCTGGACATGGGGCAGAATGCTGGACATGGGGTCAGAATTCTGGACATGGGGTCAGAATCTGAGACATGGGGTCAGAATTCTGGACATGGGGTCAAATTCTGGACATGGGGTCAGAATCTGGACATGGGTCAGAATTCTGGACATGGGTCAGAATTCTGGACATGGGGCAGAATGCTGGACATAGGGGCAGAATGCTGGACATGGGGGCAAACTGTGAGACATGGGGTCACACTGAAACATGGGGCAGAATGCTGGACATGGGGCAAACTGAGACATGGGGTCAGAATGCTGGACATGGGGGCACTGTGAGACATGGGGCAGAATGGAGATATGCGGCAGAATACTGGACATGGGGGCAAACTGTGAGACATGTGGGCGAATGTGAGACATGGGGCAGAATGCTGGACATGAGGGCACACTGTGAGACATGGGGCAGAATGCTGGACATGGGGTCAGAATTCTGGACATGGGGCACACTGAGACATGGGGCAGAATGCTGGACATGGGGGCACACTGTGAGACATGGGGCAGAATGCTGGACATAGGGGCAGAATGGAGATATGCGGCAGAATGCTGGACATGGGGGCAAACTGAGACATGTGGGTGGAATGCTGGACATGGGGAAGAATGTGAGACATGGGGGCACACTGTGAGACATGGGGTCACACTGAAACATGGGGCAGAATGCTGGACATGGGGGCAAACTATGAGACATGTGGGCGGAATGCTGGACATGGGGGCAGAATGTGAAAAATGGGGCAGAATGCTGGACATGGGGGCAAACAGACATGGGGTCAGAATGCTGGACATAGGGGCACACTGTGAGACATGGGGCAGAATGCTGGACATAGGGGCAGAATGGAGATATGCGGCAGAATACTGGACATGGGGGCAAACTGAGACTTGTGGGCGGAATGCTGGACTTGGGGGCATACTGTGAGACATGGGGCAGAATGCTGGATACGGGGGGCAGAATGGAGATATGGGGCATGATTGTAGACACGGGGCAGAATGAGACACTGGGGGCATGACTGGAGACACTGGGGGCATGACTGGAGACGCGGGGCATGGCTGGAGACACTGGAGGCATGACTGGAGATTACTGGGGGCATGATTGGAGACACTGGGGGCAGGAATGGAGACAGATGGGGCAGAATAGAGATACAGGGGGCATGATTGGAGACAGATCGTGCAGGATCATGGGGCAGGAAGATACGATGGAGACAGATAAGGCAGGATGGGGAGATCATATGGGGGCGGGATGGGAGAACACATGGCTGAAGCCAGAAATGAGACACACGGGGGCTAGGCTGGGGAATTTTATTACCATAGGGGCTAATTAAGGGATATTATTACTGCAGTCATGTATTTATTTTATTTTTTGAGGATACTGTTTTATATGGGGGGGCCCTGCTATTGTGCAGAGCGACACTGTCACCTTTTTTTCTTCATGTGGTGTAATGTAGAAGTTGGGAAAAACTAAGTAATGTGTTCTGCAAGCGGAGCTCTAGATAACTGTGGTATTTCCTGCAGAGACGAGCCCTGGCTGGAAGAAGTGATGGTGGTCTGTGCTAGATGAAAAACAAAGATGAAGGACTTCACCTAGAAACGTCACTGGTGAGTCAGTGTGTTACCTATACACTGACACTATACACTGTATACTATATACAGAGCTCCTGTGTATAATGTCACCAGTGATCACTGTATTACCTGTACACAGACACTGCATACTAAGTACAGATCTCCTGTGTATAATGGCACTTATGGTGATAGTATTGTTTTTTTTATACTGATCATATTGTAGTATTCAGTCACTTTGTGGTGGTAATATGTGGTCTGGTCATGCTGTTGTGGTATTTCTTCCTTGTTTGTGATATTATTCGATCACTGTGGTGGTAATATGTGGTCTGGTGGTATTTGTCCCTGTATGTGATATTATCGATCATGTGGTGGTAATATGTGGTCTGGTCATGGTTGGTGTATTTGTCCCTTGTATGTGGTGTTATTGTCATTTTAAAAATTGAAAAATAAATAAAAATATACCTAAATTGTATTGACATGTTAACAAATATTTAATAGGTTACAGTAGAGTAGAGCCCGGCCAAAAGTGTCTACTGGGTTATGGTGGTGGCTTAAAAAAATCTTTTGGCCAAAACAAGAGCTGCTGGCTGTATGTGTGATCTGGTGATGGGAACTGTTAATGTGTGATAGGTGAGAAGTGGAGTTTTTCCAAGAGAGAGCGGTGGGACTGTGGACAGTTCGAGGGGTGGAGGCGCCTGGAATAATCTGTTTCAGGTATATGATGACCCTGTCTCATGACCCCGTCACATGGGGCCCACAGAGTCTGAACAGCCCGGGGCCCTGGCTACCCTTAATCCACCCCTGGGTGAGGTGACGTATACACACTCACTCTCCAAGCCTCTCATTTCTATGGGTTTCATCGTCCTCACCAAAGGCGACTCATCAGGAGACTATTTAATATTGACCTATATTCAAGCGAGACTAGACAAAAAAACTAAAATCACGTATCATATTATCCGAAACAGTCAGAAAACTAGCCACATATTGTCAGACCCCAGACCTCAAACTATATACTTCGTAAGTTTATAAGCCCCTCCAGTGTCAGGAATAGATAGGATGTGAGAATACAGTATAATTCTTGTGCTTTCTCCTATAGGGACGGCCCTAGTTCAGTATTGTAACAGCTGTTAATTAGTAGTGCAGACAAATTGTCCTAGACTAAACTCCGTTTTCAGACGGCCCAATATGTGCACGAAAAAGAAAAATACAGTGGGCACCACAATAATTCTATAATAATAAACACAGCCGGGTGCTACTAAGCTCCTAATAAGAATATAATGGAAAGAATGAGAAGGAAGCGCCCAAAGCAGTGCACCACAGCCAGCAGGAAATATGAAAAGGGCTTTTATGGAACAAATATGCCAGGCAGACAAAAACATACAATAAAAACAATTAAAAAGAAGGACCAATCAGATCTCACGGATAAGGAACTAATATCTGTAAATAAGATACAAAGAACCAAGTGGCATGATCAAGAATGAACCACAGAGCAAATCCATGGGGAAGGCTACTGACGAGGATCTAAATGAGACTCAGTATGAATAATGAAGACTAAATCAAGTAGATCTCATGCGAATAATACAATACAGTAATACAATTATACCCACAATGTCTCATGAAGATGATGTAAAATGCAGTAATTAATGCAAGACATTAATATAATCTACACATAAAAAAAACATGTTACAACATAGAGAATGTCTTATGCAGAATTACAAAGTAATACATCAGTAACAGACCCCATGGGGCTCAACAATGAATCCCCATATAGAGAATAACATAGCAACCTACTAATACAAGAACACCACAAGGTGAAATGGTTCAATTGTAAACCATAATTACCAATGAATAAGATCCGTCAGTCAGGTCAGTCCAACGCGTGTGGCTGTCCTCAGACCGCTTCATCAGGGAAGATAGTCTAGTAGTGAGCAGGAATCCCTATTTAAATCTCTGTAAGTGCACTTGCACTCACCCAGGACGCGCTGACATGTGTGCGACAGCGTCTGCTGGGTGTTTCCGGTCTCAGGGCGGAGGAGCTCGCGGATAATCACTGCGCATGTGCTGACTTGTGTTCCACACAAAGATGGCAAATATGCGTTCCAGGTACAGGAAGTTAACCCAAATGAGGGCACCAAAACGAAATCGAGAACAAACAGGCCTATATGTAAGGAATATATCTATATGAAGAGCTTCCAACCAGATGAATTACTCAGTAAGTGTTTAAGAAATAGCCACAAAGTAGCAATATGCTAATCATCACAATACAGAGTAAAGTGCCATTCTCCACAAATAGAACCAATAGATCACAGATATACTGATGCTAGACAGGCTGTAAGGTAAAACAAAAATGAGAGTAAAGATGACAAACGAGATGGCACAGGAAAGCAATAGTAGCCAAAGATGGCAAATATATCTGCTGAACATTTCCAAGAGACGCCATCCTATATTTTACACAGTGCCACTGACTAGCGGTCTCATTACTTAACAATGTAGCGCTACTAATAGTAATATTTTTGTATCTTTTTATATATATTTTCTGCAATACACCAACATGGACAGTACCTCAAACAGTGGTGCTAATAAGCTGCAGTGCCACTTACACAGACCAGTAGCGTAGCTACCGGGGGGGCAGAGAGGGCGGGGGTCCCGTGCTCTGAGGGGGCCCACCCGGAACTATGCTACTGTAACGGTGTGTACAGTGCGCCCACACAGTTACATTTTGCGGTCAGAGCAGGGAGAATCGCTCTCCCTGCTCTGCCGCCCGGCCGCTATGGGGCCCCTGAGCAGGGGGTGGGGGGCCCTGTGCCAGCAGTGGGCCCCCCGCCCATCATTGGAGGGTCAGCTGTATCGCCATCTAGCTAATACAGCTGACCGCAATGTGAGAGGAGTGAGCTCTCCTCCTCTCCCATAATCCCTCTCTCAGCATCTGACAGCGGGCGCGATGACGTCACTGCCCGGCGCCCGCTGTCAGGAGAAGAGAGGGAGAGCAGTGAGCAGCACAGGAGCAGGGAGCAAGAGAGGTGAGTACAGGATTTATTATTTTTGTTAAGGGGTGGTGAATTATACTACAGAGGCTCCATATGGTGGTTCATTATAATATAGGGCTGTCTATGGGGGTGCATTATAATACAGAGGCTGCTATGGGGTTGCATATAATACAGAGGCTGTCTATGGGGTGCATTATAATACAGAGGCTGCCTATGGGGGTGCATTATAATACAGAGGCTGTCTATGGGGGTGCATTATAATAAGAGGCTGTCTATGGGGGTGCATTATAATATAGAGGCTGTCTATGGGGGTGCATTATAATACAGTGGCTGTCTATGGGGGTGCATTATAATACAGAGGCTGTCTATGCAAGTACCTGGATAAGAATGAAGTGATTAAACAGAGTCAGCATGGGTTTGTAACTAATAAGTCATGTCAGACTAACTTAATTTCCTTCTATGACAGAATCACTGACTGGGTGGATCAGGGAAATGCTGTAGATATAGTATATCTTGACTTCAGCAAAGCATTTGACAAAGTATCTCACACAATCCTTATTGAAAAAATGACTAAGTATGGAATGGACAAGGCAACTGTTAGGTGGATTCATAACTGGCTTAGTGATCGGACCCAAAGAGTGGTTGTAAATGGCTGCACATCCAGTTGGAAGAATGTCTCAAGTGGGGTACCACAAGGCTCTGTTTTGGGCCCTGTATTGTTCAACATCTTTATCAATGATTTAGATGAAGGAATTGAGGGTAAACTGATCAAATTTGCTGATGACACAAAGCTAGGAGGGGTAGCTAATACTAGAGAAGAGAGAGAGAGGATTCAAAAAGATATACATAAACTGGAGCAGTGGGCAGCAACTAACAGAATGGATTTTAACAGGGAAAAATGCAAAGTACTACATGTGGGCAATAAAAATGAAAAAAGCATATACAAAATGGGAGGAATAGGGCTAAGTAACAGCACATGTGAAAAAGACTTGGGTATACTAATTGATCACAGACTTAACATGAGTCAACAGTGTGATGCAGCAGCAAAAAAGGCAAATGCAATTCTAGGATATATCAACAGAAGCATACAGTCTAGATCACGTGAGGTCATTATTGCCCTCTACTCCTCTTTGGTCAGACCTCATCTGGAATACTGTGTCCAGTTTTGGGCACCACATTTTAAAAAAGACATCAACAAACTGGAGCAAGTTCAGAGAAGAGCCACCAGAATGGTGACCGGTCTGCAAACCATGTCCTATGAGGAACGGTTGCAGGATTTGGGAATGTTTAGCTTGCAAAAAAGAAGACTGAGAGGAGACTTAATAGCTGTCTACAAATATCTCAAGGGCTGTCACATTGTAGAAGGATCATCTTTATTCTCATTTGCACAAGGAAAGACTAGAAGCAATGGGATGAAACTGAATGGGAGGAGACACAGATTAGATATTAGAAAAAACTTTTTGACAGTTAGGGTGATCAATGAGTGGAACAGGCTGCCACAAGAGGTGGTGAGTTCTCCTTCAATGGAAGTCTTCAAACAGAGGCTGGATAGACATCTGTCTGGGATGATTTAGAGAATCCTGCTTTGAGCAGGGGGTTGGACCAGAAGGCCCAGGAGGTCCTTCCAACTCTACCATTCTATGGGGGGTGCATTATAATACAGAGGCTGTCTATGGGGGTGCATTATACTACAGAGGCTGTCTATGGGGGTGCATTATAACACAGGCTGTCTATGGGGGTGCATTATACTACAGAGGCTGCCTATGGGGGTGCATTATAATACAGAGGCTGTCTATGGGGGTGCATTATAACACAGAGGCTGTCTATGGGGGTGCATTATACTACAGAGGCTGCCTATGGGGGTGCATTATACTACAGAGGCTGTCTATGGGGGTGCATTATAATATAGAGGCTGTCTATGGGGGTGCATTATACTACAGAGCCTGTCTATGGGGGGTGCATTATAATAGAGGCTGTCTATGGGGGTGCATTATAATACAGAGGCTGTCTATGGGGGTGCATTATAATAGACTGCCTATGGGTGGTGCATTATAATAGAGGCTGTTTATGGGGGTGCATTATAAAACAGAGGCTGCTATGGGGGTGCATTATATACAGAGGCTGCCTATGGGTGGTGCATTATAATAGAGGCTGTTTATGGGGTTGCATTATAACTACAGAGGCTGTCTATGGGGGTGCATTATAATCAGAGGCTGCTATGGGGGTGCATTATAATAAGAGGCTGTCTATGGGGTTGCATTATAATACAGAGCTGTCTATGGGGGGTCATTATAATAGAGGCTGTCTATGGGGGTGCATTATAATACAGAGCTGTCTATGGGGGTGATTATAATACAGAATCTGTCTATGGGGGTGCATTATAATACAGAGGCTGTCTATGGGGTGCATTATATACAGAGACTGCTATGGGGGTGATTATAATACATGGGTGTCTATGGGGGTGCATTATAATACAGAGGCTGTCTATGGGGTTGCATTATATACAAAAGGCTGTCTATGGGGTGCATTATAATACAGATGCTGTCTATGGGGGTGCATTATACTACAGAGGCTGTCTATGGGGGTGCATTATAATACAAGGCTGTCTATGGGGGTGCATTATAATACAGAGGCTGTCTATGGGGGTGCATTATAATACAGAGGCTGTCTATGGGGGTGCATTATATAAGAGGCTGTCTATGGGGGTGCATTATAATACAGAGGCTGTCTATGGGGGTGCATTATATACAGAGGCTGTCTATGGGGGTGCATTATAATAAGAGGCTGTCTATGGGGGTGCATTATAATACAGAGGCTGTCTATGGGGTGCATTATATACAGAGGCTGCTATGGGGGTGCATTATAATACAGAGGCTGTCTATGGGGGTGCATTATAATATGAGGCTGTCTATGGGGGTGCATTATACTACAGAGGCTGCATGGGGGTGCATTATACTACAGAGGCTGTCTATGGGGGTGCATTATAATACAGAGGCTGTCTATGGGGGTGCATTATACTACAGAGGCTGTCTATGGGGGGTGCATTATA
>JARQOD010009664.1:0-30466 GCA_033576555.1 Oophaga sylvatica
GATGACAGGTCATTAGTGACATAGCGGGGTGATGCGTCCTAGTTGGTGGGCAGGATGACAGGTCGTCAGTGGTGGAGCGAGGTGATGCATCCTCTGGTGGAGCAGGATGACTGGTCGTCAGTGGTGGAGCGAGGTGACGTCCTCGGGGTGGAGCAGGATGACGGGTCGTTAGTGGTGGAGTGAGGTGACATGTCCTCGGGCGTGGTGCAGGATGACAGGTCGTTACTGGTGGAGCGAGGTGATGAATCCTTGGGGGTGGAGCAGGATGACAGGTCATTAGTGGTGGAGCGAGGTGATGAATCCTCGGGTGTGGAGCAGGATGACAGGTCTTTAGTGGCATTGCAGGGTGATGCGTTGTCGGGGGTGGAGCAGGATGACAGGTCGTCAATGGTGGAGCGAGGTGACATGTCCTCGGGGGTGGAGCAGGATGACAGGTCATTAGTGGTAGAGAGAGGTGACATGTCCTCCGTGGTGGAGCAGGATGATGGTTCGTTACTGGTGGAGCGAGGTAATGAATCCTTGGTGGTGGAGCAGGATGACAGGACATTAGTGGCGGAGCAAGGTGATGAATCCTCTGGTGTGGAGCAGGATGACAGGTCGTTAGTGGTGGAGCGAGGTGATGAATCCTCTGGTGTGGAGCAGGATGACAGGTCGTTAGTGGCGGAGCAGGGTGATGCGTCCTCAGTGCTGGAGCAGGATGACAGGTCGTTAGGGGCGGGGTTGATGTGCCCTTGGTGGAGAAGCAGGATGACAGGTCGTTATAGGCGGGTGATGGGTCCTCCATGGTGGAGCAAGATGACAGGTCGTTAGTGGTGGATCTGGGTGATGTGTCTTCAGTGATCGAGCAGGATGACAGGTCATTAGTGGTGAAACGGGGTGATGCATCCTCTGTGGTGGAGCAGGATGACAGGTCATTAGTGACATAGCGGGGTGATGCGTCCTAGTTGGTGGGGCAGGATGACAGATCGTTAGTGGCACAGCAGGGTGATGCATCCTCGGTAGTGGATCAAGATGACAGGTCATTAGTGTTGGAACAGGATGATGCACCCTAGGTGGTGGAGCAGGATGACATGTCGTTGGTGGCAGAGCGGGGTGATTCGCCCTGAGTGGTGGAGCAGGATGACAGGTCGTTACTGGTGGAGCGGGATGATGCATCCTCGGTGGTGCAGTTGGATGTCAGGTCGTTAGTGGCACAGCAGGGTGATGCGTCCTCTGTGGTGGAGCAGGATGACAGGTCATTAGTGGCGGAGCGGGGTGATGCGTCCTCAGTGGTGGAGCGGGGTGATGTGTCCTCTGGTGGAGCAGGATGACAGGTCGTTAGTGGTGGAACGGGGTGATGCATCCTCGGTGGTGGAGCGGGATGACAGGTCGTCAGTGGCGAAGCGGTGTGATGCGTCCTAGGTGGTTGAACAAGATGACAGATTGTTAGTGGTGAAGAAGGATGACTGGTCGATAGTGGTGGAGCAGTATAACAGGTCATTAGTGGTGGAGCAGGGTGATGCGTCCTAGGTGGTGGAACAAGATGACAGATTGTTAGTGGTGAAGAAGGATGACAGGTCGATTGTGGTGGAGCAGTATAACAGGTCGTTAGTGGCAGAGCGGGGTGATGGATCCTAGGTTGAGGAGCGGGGTGATGCGCTCTAGGTGGTGGAGCAAGATGACAGTTCGTTAGTGGCGGAGTGGGGTGATGCGTGCTTGGTGTACGTGTGGTGGCCTTGGTTGGCTCACACAGGGCTTGGGATGTCACGTTGATCACTCAGCATCTTCATAGTTACATAGTTCGTATGGTTGAAAAAAGACAAACGTCCATCAAGTGGGACCCTAGGAGGTAGTGACCATGCTATTTTAGAGTTTTGGATAACTAGAGGAGGAAGACCTGTGAAGACTCAGACGTCAAGGTTAGATTTCAGAAAGGCAAATTTTAAGGGACACAGGAAGAGAATCGGAGGAATCCAATGGCTGGATATCCTTAAGGACAAAAATGTCCAGGAAGGATGGGAAATCTTGAAAAATGAGATTCTCAAAGCACAATGGTTAACAATTCCAAAAAGAGGGAAGAATAGGAAGCATTTAAGGAAACCTGGATGGAAGAACACAGAACTTAAACACATGCAAAAATGGAAGAAAGAAATGTTTATGAAATGGAAAGAGGGAGGCATATCTAAAGAAGAATATAATGCCGTCTGCAGAACCTGCAGGGCACAAATCAGATTATCTAAAGCTGACAATGAATTAAGGCTTGCAAGAGACGTCAAACAAAAAAACAAAATGGATTGATTGTCGGGATATGTCAAAAGTAAAAGTCAAAGATACTATAGGATTTTTACAGGATGAAAATGATGAAATGGTAAGACAGGATGTTGAGAAGGCTGAACTTTTAAATTCCTATTTTGCATCTGTTTTCTCTCAGAAAGGAAATGTAACATCAACTGATCTTCACTGTCCTATTAAAGTACTAGAAAAATCCAGGATAAACAGAAAGATAGTGAGGAAACACTTAGCTAACCTAAATGAATTCAAGTCTCCAGGTCCAGATGAATTACACCCCAGGGTACTGAAGGAGATAGCAGAAGAAATTGTTTAACCACTGTCCATAATCTTTGAAAATTCTTGGAGAAAAGGAGGAGTCCTAGAAGACTGGGGAAAAGCAAATGTTGTTCCCATCTTCAAAAAGGGGAAGAAGGTGGACCCAGGGAACTATAGGCCAGTGAGTCTGACTTCTATACCAGGAAAGATCTTTGAGCAAATTATTAAAAACATGTATGTAAGTACCTGCATAAGAATGAAGTGATTAAACAGAGTCAGCATGGGTTTGTAACTAATAAGTCACGTCAGACTAACTTAATTTCCTTCTATGACAAAATCACTGACTGGGTGGATCAGGGAAATGCGGTAGATATAGTATATCTTGACTTCAGCAAAGCATTTGACAAAGTATCTCACACAATCCTTATTGAAAAGTATGGAATGGACAAGGCAACTGTTAGGTGGATTCATAACTGGCTTAGTGATCGGACACAAAGAATGGTCGTAAATAGCTCAAAACCAGTTGGAAGAATGTCTTAAGTGGGGTACCACAAGGCTCTGTCCTGGGCCCTGTATTGTTCAACATCTTTATCAATGATTTAGATGAAGGGATTGAGGGTAAACTGATTAAATTTGCTGATGACACAAAGCTAGGAGGGGTAGCTAATACTAGAGAAGAGAGAGAGAGGATTCAAAAAGATATAAATAAACTGGAGCAGTGGGCAGAAACTAACAGAATGGTTTTTAACAGGGAAAAATGCAAAGTACTACATCTGGGCAATAAAAATGAAAAAAGCGTATACAGAATGGGAGGAATAGGGCTAAGTAACAGCACATGTGAAAAAGACTTGGGTATACTAATTGATCACAGACTAACATGAGTCAACAGTGTGATGCAGCAGCAAAAAAGGCAAATACAATTCTAGGATGTATCAACAGAAGCATACAGTCTAGATCACGTGAAGTCATTATTGCCCTCTACTCCTCTTTGGTCAGACCTCATCTGGAATACTGTGTCCAGTTTTGGGCGCCACATTTTAAAAAATACATCAACAAACTGGAGCAAGTTCAGAGAAGAGCGACCAGAATGGTGACCGGTCTGCAAACCATGTCCTATGAGGAACGGTTGCAGGATTTGGGAATGTTTAGCTTGCAAAAAAGAAGACTGAGAGGAGACTTAATAGCTGTCTACAAATATCTGAAGGGCTGTCACATTGTAGAAGGATCATCTTTATTCTCATTTGCACAAGGAAACACGAGAAGCAATGGGATGAAACTGAATGGGAGGAGACACAGATTAGATATTAGAAAAAACTTTTTGACAGTTAGGGTGATCAATGAGTGGAACAGGCTGCCACGAGAGCTGGTGAGTTCTCCTTCAATGGAAGTCTTCAAACAGAGTCTTGACAGACATCTGTCTGGGATGATTTAGTGAATCCTGCTGTCAGCATGGGATTGGACCAGATGACCCAGGAGGTCCCTTCCAACTCTACCATTCTATGACTCTATGAAGTTCAAATGAGACACAATGTCTGCAGTGGAGCACTACGCCCGCTGACTACACAGATGGGACTGATACATTGCGAGTTTCCTCTCTGCAGCAGATGTCGCCATCACTTCCAGGGCTGAGATTCCAAATCTCCCCATTTATCAAGATGCTGATAATCATCGCTCTATGGGGTCCCAGGTCATTACATCCATTCACCATGTTGCTGGCAATGTGCACCAGTCGCCCTTTGCCTTCACCCATGGGGTTAGAGAGATTCTTGGGATCTCAGATTTTTGAATCATCCCTATTCCAGATGTGAGGCTCCTCTACCATCATGGTCCCCTGCATCAGGTGGAGTGCGAGCCTACGGTCAGTCAGGACCTTACATGTTACCAATGATCCTAATAGGTCATGTGATCGTCCAGAGGTCATTGATCATGTCATTGTTCAACGGGTCGTCGATCGTGTGATTTTTTGGCAAGTCATAGGTCATGTGATTATCAGTTTTTGTGCCCCAGATTCTGATTGACTGTTCTGTTTCCTTAGAGTGGGCGGATCCTTGGTGAGCTCGGAATGCTTGGTGGCACTGAGCCGGTGGGTACAGCAGGTAAGTATCAAGTGTGTTAGATGATTATTACACACATACAGTGGGTACAGACAGTATTCAGACCCCTTTACATTTTTCACTCTGTTTCATTGCAGCCATTTGGTAAATTCAGTAAAGTTCATTTTTCTCATTAATGTGCACTCTGCACCATCTTTACTGAAAAATACAGAAATGTAGAAATTTTTGCAAATTTATTAAAAAAGAAAACCTGAAATCTCACATGGTCATAAGTATTCAGACCCTTTGCTCAGTATTGAGTAGAAGCACCTTTTAAGCTCGTACAGCCATGAGTCTTCTTGGGAATGATGCAACAAGTTTTTCACCCCTGGATTTGGGGATCTTCTGCCATTCTTCTTGCAGATCCCCTCCAGTTCCGTCAGGTTGGATGGTGAACGTTGGTGGACAGCCATTTTCAGATCTCTCCAGAGATGCTCAGTTGGGTTTAGGTCAGGGCGCTGGCTGGGTCAGTCAGGAATGGTCACAGAGTTGTTCTAAAGCCACTCCTTTGTTATTTTAGCTGTGTGCTTAGGGTCATTGTCTTATTGGAAGGTGAACCATCGGCCAAGTCTGAGGTCCAGAGCACTCTGGAAAAGGTTTACATCTAGGATATCTATGTACCTGGCCGCATTCATGTTTCCTTCAATTGCAACCAGTCCTCCTGTCCCTGCAGCTGAAAAACACCCCCATAGCATGATGCTGCCACCACCATGTTTCACTGTTGGGATTGTATTGGGCAGGTGATGAGCAGTGCCTGGTTTTCTCCACACATACTGCTTAGAATTATCACCAAAAAGTTCTGTTTTCGTCTCATCAGACCAAAGTATCTTATTTCTCATAATCTGGGAGTCCTTCATGTGTTTTTTTTTTAGCAAACTCTATGCGGCTTTCATATGCCTTGCACTGAGGAGAGGCTTCCGTCGGGCCACTCTGCCATAAAGGCCCGACTGGTGGAGGGGTGCAGTGATAGTTGACTTTGTGGAACTTTCTACCATCTCCCTACTGCATCTGTGGTGCTCAGCCACAGTGATCTTGGGGTTCTTCTATATCTCTCTCTCTCACCAAGGCTCTTCTCCCACGATTACTCAGTTTGGCTGGACGGCCAGGTCTAGAAAGACTTCTGGTGGTCCCAAACTTCTTCCATGTAAGGATTATGGAGGCCACTGTGCTCTTAGGAACCTTGAGTGCTGCAGAAATTATTTTGTAACCTTGGCCAGATCTGTGCCTTACAACAATTCTGTCTCTGAGCTCCTTGGCCAGTTCCTTTTGACCTCATGATTCTCATTTGGTGTGACATGCACTGTGAGCTGTGAGGCCTTATATAGACAGGTGTGTCTTTACAAATCAAGTCCTATCAGTTTAAATAAACACAGCTGGACTCCAGTGAAGGAATAGAACCATCTCAAGGAGGATCACAAGGAAATGGGACAGCATGTGACTTAAATATGAGTGTCATGAACTGGGGGTGTGTGGTTGCCCCCAGTTGTCAGGAAACTATTATATCCCACTTTCCAGTTCCGGTCTAGGAACTTGCAGCTTTCTGGCGCCCCCCTTACCCTCAGGTAAGTCAAGGAACTATACCTAGGATAAGCAGTCTCCAGAAAGGCTGCCTTGCCATGTAATGGCTATTGGGCACTCTGCAGTGAGGGTGTGATGTATATTCCCAGTCCCAGGGTGGGTAATACACACATAAAACCTCCGTTTGGTCACTGCCAGAGTCTCCTAAATCCCCCAGGACACTTTTGCTTCTCGTTGAACAATAAAAAACAATATTGGGTCAGGAGCCAACCCAAAAGGTAGCGTAATTAGCGCAGAGGTTGTGGCGTTACGTTTATAGAGTAAGGAAAACGAAACTAGTAAATTTTATAGATTTACTCCTGAAAATATAGGCAGTGTTTACAAAAATATAAAATATGTTACAGAAGAGAAGTTACAGTACATACAAGCAATTACAAAATAAAATGGATTAAAATATGAAACTTGCATATCTCAGTCAATGGCACGCCATGTGGAGGAGAGGGGAGGAGGACCTTCCCAGAGCAACAGGTCAAAATGCACAGCTTCCCATAGCTGATCCCCTCCGAGCAAAAGACCACCCTTTGTCTGGGCCCCTGAGCTTTATACCTGTGCTTAAAAGCAAGGGTCTTCCCCGGGATGGGTGGGCTGGTTACGCCCCGTTTAGAAAGTTACTAACAAAACTTCTGTTGGTCATAACTCTAGGTGGAAACTTCAGAAAGAGGCTACAAGTGTATCATTTTTCTTATTACGACATTACCTTTCTTTTGATATCAAACATCGTATATCTAAGTAGTACTGGGAGGCAGATACCCGTTTCTCGGGATCTCGTGAGCGTGGAGGTCAAGAAACGTCGTGGTAAATAGCTTGAGTCATGCAGATCCCAAAAATATAAGTTTCCTGCCCCTATGATTAGTCTGGGTTATTATATTAGAGTTTTAATAGACAAAGGAAAGTTTAAAGCCATGTGCTAGAGAATTACCTTTAACCAGTTAGGCACCATGCACACTTTGCGGTTTTTGATGCGGTTCCGCAGCAGTTTTTGCGCTGCAGAACCGCTGCGGAACCGCACGCCATGAACAGTACAATGTTAGTGAAGGGGAAAAAAAAAAAAAGCTGTGCACAATCTGTGGAATTTTCCGCGCGATTTGGGTGCGGTTTCAAAACCGCAGCATGTCAATTCTTTGTGTGGATTCCGCTGCGGTTTTACACCTATTCCATTATAGATGTAAAACCGCAGGGCAATTCCGCACTAAAAACCGCGCCAAAACCGCAGTAAATCCGCAGTAAATCCGCGCTAAAACTGCAGTGCGGTTTACCTGCGGTTTTATCAAAATCCGCGCGGAAAAAAACGCAAGTGAATCCGCAAAGTGTGCATGGGGCCTTAGGGTCGTAAATGGACCCTGTGTTGCCGGGTACACCATGATCTCACCCCTCCCTCCTGCTATACTATCCAACACATTATTATTGTTATTTATTATTATAGCACCATTTATTCCATGGCGCTTTACATGTGAGGTGGGGTATACATAATAAATACAAGTACAGTAATCTTACACAATACAAGTTACGACTGGTCCAGGATGAGAGAGGACCCTGCCCGCGAGGGCTCACAATCTACAAGGCGTGTGTGAGGATACAGTAGGCGAGGGTAGAGCTGGTCGTGCAGCGGTTTGGTGGATCGGTGGTTATCGCAGGTTGTAGGCTTGTCGGAAGAGGTCCGTCTTCAGGTTCTTTATGAAGGTTTCCATGGTAGGCGAGAGTCTGATATGTTGTGGTAGAGAGTTCCAGAGTATGGGAGAGGCACGGGAGAAGTCTTGTATGCGATTGTGGGAAGAGATAAGAGGGAAGGCGAGAAGGAGATCTTGTGAGGATCGGAGGTTGCGTGCGGGTAAGTACTGGGAGACGAGGTCACAGATGTATGGAGGACTCAGGTTGTGGATGGCTTTGTATGTCATGATTAGGGTTTTGAACTGGAGTCTTTGGGTAATTGGGAGCCAGTGCAGGGATTGACAGAGGGGAGAGGCCGGGGAATAGCGGGGGGACAGGTGGGTTAGTCGGGCAGCAGAGTTTAGAATAGATTGGAGGGGTGTGAGAGTGTTAGAGGGGAGGCCACAGAGCAGGAGGTTGCAGTAGTCAAGGCGGGAGATGATGAGGGCATGGACTAGGGTTTTTGCAGGTTCTTGGTTGAGGAATGTACGGATCCGTGAGATATTTTTGAATTGAAGTCGGCAAGAGGTGGAGAGGGCTTGGATATGTGGTTCAAAAGAGAGATCAGTGTCAAGGATAACCCCGAGGCAGCGAGCTTGTGGACTGGAGAGAGTGGGCAGTCGTTTACTTTAATAGATAGGTCCATTTGAGGGGTTGCGTGACATGGGGGAAAGATCATGAATTCTGTTTTGTCCATATTAAGTTTTAGCAATCTAGCGGAGAAGGAGGATGAAATAGTGGACAGACATTGAGGGATTCTGTTTAGTAGGGAGGTGATGTCTGGTCCTGAGATGTAGATCTGTGTGTCATCAGCAAAGAGGTGATACTGGAAGCCGTGAGATTCATGAGCTGTCCAAGGCCGAAGGTGTAAATGGAGAAGAGCAGGGGCCCTAGGACTGAACCTTGCGGGACTCTGATGGATAGGGGGTGTGGTGAGGAGGTGGTGTGTGAGTGGAGACGCTGAATGTCCGGTCAATTAGGTATGACGCGATCCAAGATAGAGCCAAGTCTGTGATACCAAGAGATGAGAGGGTCTGTAGTAATAGGGAATGGTCCACTGTGTCAAAGGCAGAGGACAGGTCCAAGAGGAGAAGGACAGAGTAGTGTCGCTTGGTCTTGGCGGTTAATAGGTCATTGGTGACCTTAGGGCAGTTTGAGTGGAGTCGTGTGGCCGGAAGCCAGATTGTAAGTGGTCAAAAAGGGAGTAAGAAGAGAGGTGGGAGGACAGTTCAAGATGGATGTGTTGTTCCAGTAGTTTTGAGGCATAGGGGAGAAGTGATATAGGGCGATAGCTAGATACAGAGGATGGGTCAAGAGAGGGCTTTTTGAGGATAGGTGTGATTGAGGCATGTTTAAAGCTTGAGGGGAAAACACCAGTTGTTAGTGATAGGTTGAAGAGATGGGTTAGGGTTGGGATAAACTGTGGTGAGGTTTGGGATGAAGTGGGGTGGGATCGGGTTAAGTGCACAGGTAGTGAGATGTGATCTTGAGAGTAGAGTCGATCTTCTGTAATGGTGGAGAAGTTGGTTTTGGAGGAGGGCAGTTAGGAGGAAGGGCTCTGGGGGTTGTTGACCAAAACTGTGTCTGATGTTATCAACCTTCTCCTTGAAAAATGAGGCAAAGTCTTCAGCTGAGATGAGGGGGGATGGAGGAGGTGATGGGGGGCAGAAGAGAGAATTGAAGATGTTGAATAGCTGTTTGGGGTAGTGAGACAGGGAGGATATGAGAGATGAGAAGTAGGTTTGTTTTGCTGCAGCGATTGTGGCCTTGAAAGTAGTGAGGGACTGTTTGAATGTGATGAAGTCGTCATTGGAGTGGGATCTTTTCCATCTCCGCTCAGCAGCTCTGGAAGCTCACCTCAGTTCTTTGGTCAGGCTGGTGTGCCAGGCTGTCTGTTGATTTTGCGAGCTTTGGTATGTGTGAGAGGGGCACCGATTCCAGAGCTGCAGCTATTGTGGTGTTATATAGAGCGGCAGCGGCATCCGCATTGTGTACCTGTAAGAGGGAGGAGGGATTCAGACAGTGAGTGTAGATCGAGGTGTTTAAGATTTCTGCGAGGGTGTGCAAGTTTGTGGGGTGGGGATTGTGGACCTGGAGAGGAGAGGGAAGAGAATGTAAGTAGGTTGTGGTCTGAAAGAGGGGCTTTGTGTGTGTACTGTACAAACCTAATGGGGGAAAGGCAGCACGAGCCCTGGAAGTGTACATAGAAGGTAAGCATTCATATTTTCCTAACAGTGAGTGCCTGTCTGAGAAAAGGGTCTGAAGACTTATGACCATGTGAGATTTCAGATTTTCTTTTTTAATAAATTTGCAAAAATTTCTACATTTTTTTTTTTCAATAAAGATGGGGTGCAGAGTGCACATTAATGAGGAAAAATGAACTTTTTGAATTTACAAATGGCTGCAATAAAACAGTGAAAAATTTAACGGGGTCTTAATACCCATGCAGATATACAGTGTCATGATATTATGAATATGCTGATATTCAAAGTACCCTTCTAGAACTTTCCATTGCTTTACTAACACACCTAGCTCTGCTACATCTTTTGGTTTTGCAAATGACATGCAGCGCAGCAGCCAGCATCCCTCCTCTCTCTCTGCCTGCTTGTGTAATCCAGTACTCAATCCCCCTCCCTCAATGTGTTGGTGATCAGAAGCCTTTGTCTGAGACACCCGTGTCCTTTGTGTGGGTACAGTGTTCCTTTAAGACCCAAATATCTTAACACAGAAGTTTCACAGAAATAGGACGCTCATATTTCTTGAAACCGTAGAGTCAGAGCTCCCAACTGGTGAGTTTTGGGGGCTCAGCCCCTATCAGGAGATGAGAAATGGATTTCTGCTTAACCGGGTCATACATTCCCTCCATGTTTCGATCCGATAGAAAGCTAATTTCAAAACAAGATTGGCGATGGTCCCGCCATCGCTCTGCAAGGTTTCCAGCCCGAGATATGGAATTAATAAGATTTTAGAAAGTTTTCAGTCCTAGTAGAAAGGGGAGTGCATTCCATAGCTCTGCCCACCCCATGAGGTCATCCAGAGGGGGGAACCCTTAGTTTTGGGCAAGGGTATAAAACTCTGAGGCCCAGACAAGGGGGAGTCCTTTTGCCCAGGAAGTCATCTACCAGAGGCTGTGCAACCTGCCCTGATGCATTGGGATGTCTCTCCTCCCCCCACACCACATGGCTTACCATGGTCTGCGATAACTGTAAGTGTTTTTCATCTTTAATCCTTTTTTTATTTGTAATTGTCTGTACATACTATAATTGTCTCATTTTGTTACATCTTTTGTATTTTTGTAAACATTGCCTATTCTTTTTGGAGTAAAAATATAAAATTTTACTAGCTTCATTCTCCTTGCTCTAATAACTTATTGCCACATCCTATGACTAAGTCAACGCTACTGATTGGGTTGGCACCAGACCCGATATTAATTATAAATCAGGATCTGGTGGCAGCGAAGTGTGTTCTGGGGTATCTGGGAGAGTCTGGCAGTGACGGATGGTGGTTTATAAGTGTATTTCCTCGCCTGTGACAGGAATAGGATATCGCCCTCACTGGTAGCGTGCCCAATGGCCAGTACACATCCAGGTGGCCAGTCTGGCGACTACTTATCCTAGGTGCAGTTCCCTGACTGACCTGAGGGTAAGGGGGCGCCAGAGAGCTGCAAGTTCCGAACCGGGATATAATAAATCTCCCCTGACAAAGAACTGGGGCAACTGAACACCCTCAGTTCGTGACATACAGTATATGTTGTCATTGCTGACTGTTTCCTCTCTTGGTAGACTGTGAGCCAAGCGTTCAACTTCATGTTTCGTTCTCGGCCCCCCGGCTCTGTGTTCTGCTGAAACATCTGAGGAATATTGTAAGTGGTCTTGCAAGTCCTTCATTGCCACTTGCTCCTGCAGCTTCATTGCCCCTTTCTTCCGCTTTACCCCTGGTACCGAGCAGCTGAGCCCAGTGTGCGCATTAATGGGGATTGTGTGGATTTTCTGCTTTCAGTACCTGCCAGATGGGTCGGAGCCAAGTACCAGTGTCATCATCTCCCTGCACACCAGAACCTGCCAAATATCCAGCCACAAAGTCAAGTCCCAGGCACGGACATGTGCCCCCATCTTCAACCAGCTGGTACGTACTGTCACATGACCTGAGGTGGCGTTCCACTACTCCTGTGGCTGTGGCCCTGTATGACCTGGGAAATAACGCCGTTCGTCCTCTGCCACAGCTGCAGCTCTCGGTCCCGCAGTTGGATGGTTACTTCCTGAGGATCCTGGTGCAGAGCAGAGGAATGTCCCTTGGACAGCTAAGGCTCTCGCTGAGCACCGTCCGGCTACAAGAAGACATCTGGTACCGCTTGGGAGCATGAGCCGCCACAAGAGGGAACGTGTCAAAATGCAGCAGATGTGGGACACAGACACTCATGACCCCAGGAGGAGCCCACAAGCCACTTCTGAGGACCTTGGGAGGAGCCCACAGGCCTCCTCTGAGGATCATGGGAGGAGCCCACAAGCCACTTCTGACACACAGTGACTGGCCACACTACAAGTGACACAGCCATTCTATGTGAATTTCATGTGTGAATTGCAGCTTGCAGGAATGTCAGATCATAACAGACAAGTCAGAATAATGCATAGTATATTCAAAGGCTGCTCTAGTCCGCTGACCCGAGAATGCATGGACCAGGGCCCATCCCACCGAACGCCCGCTCTCCTTTACCTGTGGGCTGAAAACTACTCAGACAACACAGGGTGAGGGTAACACAGTGTGCCAATAATTAAACAGGCAGATAACATGTAGAACAGTTCCAGTACAATACCCAAGATGGTGCACATTAGAGTCTCACCCCTCCACTGACTCGCCGGGATAATGGCAGCTGTGTCTCCTGAGCTTCCAGGGCCCACTACCCCACCTGTGGCACGCACACAGAGAGGAGGTAATGACAAGCGTATGAAGATGACAGTCCATTCAGTTACAAGGCCAGGTGACCGTAGGGTCACAGCCTGGCTTCTCCAAACATCTCCATGGAGTCAGGTGATCGGTGGGTCCCAATACTGGCTTTCTAAAAATGTATCCATGTGGCTCAGGTTACCGGTGGGTCCACATCCTGATCTCCCCAAACGTTTCTATAGAGCAGATCTGTATTCTTTCAGCCGGTGCTGTGGTCCCCTAAGCTGGCATCCTGTAGAATGACAAATTTGGAGCCATGATCTGGCAGCTATCCTTTAGGTGGGATCACACATGCGAGGAATACAGCCGAGTCTCGCATGTTAATTCCCGGCCTCAGGAGTGGAGCGTGCGGTCGCATAGCAATACATGGAGCCGCACGCTCCGCTCCCGAGGCCGGGAATTAACATGCGAGACTCGGCTGTATTCCTCGCATGTGTGATCCCGCCTTAGAGGAGTGTTCCTGGCTGTGGCTTTGTAAAGAGTTTCTGGTTCTTTATACCCACATCTGTGTTTCATGTCATCATCCACAGGTTGAGGAGGGATGAGTTTTCAGGTACTGCCACACTAAACGTTCCCGCTAACGATCACGATAACGACGCATACTAATGAGATCGTTTTGTGATCGTTTTAATGTCGCTAGAAGCTGCCAAACTGGACGATCTCCTTAACGACGCATAAGCGGTTAGCGATCTCCTTAACGACTTTGGCGGTCATTGCGATGTAAAAAACAGCGCACATCGTTCACAAAAGGTGCCAGACACAGCGATATAGGCTCACCAGCGGGACGCCAACGATCTAAATACGGTCCAGAACGCTAGTGAACAATCAGCGAGATCACAGCAGGGCCACATCATTACTACATGCCACACACAATAGCGTCACTAACGAGATCGCTAAATAGTGACGTATTTTAGCGATCTCGTTAGTGATCTTGTTTAGTGTGGCATACCCTTAAGGGTCATTGTTTGAGTATTTAATCAATCTGTATTGTTTTACCTCTTCTTTTTTGCAAATCAACAAGCAACAGGACCCGCACAATGGACAATCAACATATTATCAAGCATCAATTGTTCAATGTCCCTGCCTGTCACACAGTCACTCCCTGGGGATTACATGTGATATATACTCTCTGGGGATTACATGTGATATATACTCCCTGGGGATTACATGTGATATATACTCTCTGGGGATTACATGTAATATATACTCTCTGGGATTACATGTGATATATACTCTCTGGGGATTACATGTGATATATACTCTCTGGGGATTACATGTGATATATACTCTCTGGGATTACATGCAATATATACTCTCTGGGGATTACATGTGATATATACTCTCTGGGGATTACATGCAATATATACTCTCTGGGGATTACATGTGATATATACTCTCTGGGGATTACATGCAATATATACTCTCTGGGGATTACATGTGATATATACTCCCTGGGGATTACATGTGATATATACTCTCTGGGGATTACATGTGATATATACTCTCTGGGGATTACATGCAATATATACTCTCTGGGGATTACATGTGATATGTACTCCCTGGGGATTACATGCAATATATACTCTCTGGGGATTACATGTGATATATACTCTCTGGGGATTACATGTGATATATACTCTCTGGGGATTACATGTGATATATACTCTCTGGGGATTACATGTGATATATACTCTCTGGGATTACATGTGATATATACTCTCTGGGGATTACATGTGATATATACTCTCTGGGGATTACATGTGATATATACTCTTTGGGGATTACATGTGATATATACTCTCTGGGGATTACATGTGATATATACTCTCTGGGGATTACATGTGATATATACTCTCTGGGGATTACATTGATATATACTCTCTGGGGATTACATGTGATATATACTCTCTGGGGATTACATGCGATATATACTCTCTGGGGATTACATGTGATATATACTCTCTGGGGATTACATGTGATATATACTCTCTGGGGATTACATTGTGATATACTCTCTGGGGATTACATGTGATATATACTCTCTGGGGATTACATGCTATATATACTCTCTGGGGATTACATGTGATATATACTCTCTGGGGATTACATGCAATATATACTCTCTGGGGATTACATGTGATATATACTCTCTGGGGAATTACATGCTATATATACTCTCTGGGGATTACATGCAATATATACTCTCTGGGGATTACATGTGATATATACTCTCTGGGATTACATGTGATATATACTCTCTGGGGATTACATGCAATATATACTCTCTGGGGATTACATGCAATATATACTCTCTGGGGATTACATGCAATATATACTCTCTGGGATTACATGTGATATATACTCTCTGGGATTACATGTGATATATACTCTCTGGGGATTACATGTGATATATACTCTCTGGCGATTACATGCAATATATACTCTCTGGGGATTACATGTGATATATACTCTCTGGGGATTACATGCAATATATACTCCCTGGGGATTACATGCAATATATACTCTCTGGGGATTACATGCAATATATACTCTCTGGGGATTACATGTGATATATACTCTCTGGGGATTACATGCAATATATACTCCCTGGGGATTACATGCAATATATACTCTCTGGGGATTACATGCAATATATACTCTCTGGGATTACATGTGATATATACTCTCTGGGGATTACATGTGATATATACTCTCTGGGGATTACATGCAATATATACTCTCTGGGGATTACATGTGATATATACTCCCTGGGGATTACATGCAATATATACTCTCTGGGGATTACATGTGATATATACTCTCTGGGGATTACATGCAATATATACTCCCTGGGGATTACATGCAATATATACTCTCTGGGGATTACATGCAATATATACTCTCTGGGGATTACATGTGATATATACTCTCTGGGGATTACATGTGATATATACTCTCTGGGGATTACATGCAATATATACTCTCTGGGGATTACATGTGATATATACTCCCTGGGATTACATGCAATATATACTCTCTGGGGATTACATGCAATATATACTCTCTGGGATTACATGTGATATATACTCTCTGGGATTACATGTGATAACAAGGGCTTCTCACAAAATTAGAATATCATCAAAAAGTGAATCTCCTCTATTCTATAGAGTCATTACACACAGAGTGATCTATTCTATAGAGACATTACACACAGTGATCTATTCTATAGAGTCATTACACACAGAGTGATCTATTCTATAGAGACATTACACACAGAGTGATCTATTCTATAGAGTCATTACACACAGAGTGATCTATTCTATAGAGACATTACACACAGAGTAATCTATTCTATAGAGACATTACACACAGAGTGATCTATTCTATAGAGTCATTACACACAGAGTGATCTATTCTATAGAGCCATTACACACAGAGTGATCTATTCTATAGTCATTACACACAGAGTGATCTATTCTATAGAGACATTACACACAGTGATCTATTCTATAGAGTCATTACACACAGAGTGATCTATTCTATAGTCATTACACATAGAGTGATCTATTCTATAGAGACATTACACACAGAGTGATCTATTCTATAGAGTCATTACACACAGAGTGATCTATTCTATAGAGACATTACACACAGAATGATCTATTCTATAGAGTCATTACACACAGAGTGATCTATTCTATAGAGACATTACACACAGAGTGATCTATTCTATAGAGACATTACACACAGAGTGATCTATTCTATAGAGACATTACACACAGAGTGATCTATTCTATAGAGACATTACACACAGAGTGATCTATTCTATAGAGACATTACACACAGAGTGACCTATTCTATAGAGTCATTACACACAGAGTGATCTATTCTATAGAGACATTACACACAGAGTGATCTATTCTATAGAGACATTACACACAGAGTGATCTATTCTATAGAGTCATTACACACACAGTGATCTATTCTATAGAGTCATTACACACAGAGTGATCTATTCTATAGAGACATTACACACAGAGTGATCTAATCTATAGACACATTACACACAGAGTGATCTATTCTATAGAGTCATTACACACAGTGATCTATTCCATAGAGTCATTACACACAGAGTGATCTATTCTATAGACACATTACACACAGAGTGATCTATTCTATAGAGTCATTACACAGAGTGATCTATTCTATAGAGACATTACACACAGAGTGATCTATTCTAGAGTCATTACACACAGAGTGATCTATTCTATAGAGTCATTACACACAGAGTGATCTATTCTATAGAGACATTACACACAGAGTGATCTATTCTATAGAGTCATTACACAGAGTGATCTATTCTATAGAGACATTACACACAGAGTGATCTATTCTATAGAGTCATTACACACAGAGTGATCTATTCTATAGAGACATTACACACAGAGTGATCTATTCTATAGAGTCATTACACACAGTGATCTATTCTATAGAGTCATTACACACAGAGTGATCTATTCTATAGAGTCATTACACACAGAGTGATCTATTCTATAGAGTCATTACACACAGTGATCTATTCTATAGAGTCATTACACACAGAGTGATCTATTCTATAGAGACATTACACACAGAGTGATCTATTCTATAAAAAAATATTTAGAATTGAGAGTCCTCAGTGGTTGATACCTTTTAATGGTAACTGAAAAGATGGTAACAAATTGCAGCTTTCGAGGCTACTCAGGTCTCTTCATCAGGTAAAGACTAATACAACATCTGAAGAATCACATATTTATACACAAAATAGCACAGAAAAAATGCAATAGGTAGGACAAGTGACATGAAGCAGAACTGTCATTATGGCAGAGGGATTAACATAAATATGACTAGTTCATAGATAAGGAGTGAAGGTTTTATTACCCTCTGATTGGGGTCTGGTATTGTGTTGTGATGACCCTAAAAGGTCAGGGAGGCAGATTCCTTAATTGTTGTAGAACGACATAAAACTCTGGGATATATTCATCCCAGCACTAAGAGTGTCAAAGGTCATCATAAGTTTATATTCCCAGACTTTTCTATCCTTCTCAGATTTGAAGTTAGATTTTAATACAAGTAATTCCATATCTGTCATGCTATGACCGGGCATACAAAAGTGTTTGGCCACAGGTAAATCCATTCTTTTTTCTCTTATCGTGTGGCGATGAGAATTCATCCTTGTTCTCAGTTTTTGCCCGGTCTCCCCCACATACAGACCCCCAGTTGGACATTTAGTACATATAATTAGGTACACCACATTAGATGTGATGCAGCTGAAAGTACCTGGTATCTTGTAGTCCTGATGGGAGTTGGGGATCTTTATCCTGTCCGTGGTCATTATAGATGTACAGGTCTTGCATTTCTTTTGTCTGCAAGGAAAGGTTCCTGCAGCTGTTGGGGAGGACAGGGAGCTTCTGACAATGATGCTTCTTAGATTTGGGGCTGCCTAAAACACAGTAGAGGGGGATCTGGAAATATGGATTGTAATCGGGCATCTTTTTGTAGTAAAGGTTGTAGTTTCCGTGCAGCTCCCCTTAGCATCTCCAGACTTGGATTGTAGGTGACCACTAGAGGCACCCGGTTTATTTTCTTCTTTAGCTTTGTAATGTAGCAGGTGATTCCTTGATATTCTGGTGGCTCTTGTAATTTGGTTTTCAATTGTTCTTGGATGGTAGCCCTGGTTCAAAAAAGTCTTTCTGAGGCGACCAAGGTGTTCATCTCTATCCATGGGGTTGGAACATATACGGTTGTATCTGATGGCTTGGCTGTAGACAATAGAGTTTTTTATGTGTTTAGGATGGAAACTGTCCCATTTAAGATATGTTGGACGGTCGATTGGCTTCTGATACAGGGATGTCTCTATTTCATTGTTCTTTAGCTTAATGGTGGTGTCTAAAAAGTTAATTTCAGTGCTGGAGTAGTTAAGTGTTAAGTTGATGGTGGGATGAAATTGATTGAACTGTTCATGGAACGTCTTTAGCTGTTGTTCAGACTCCGTCCAGATGATTAAAATGTCATCAATGTAGCGGTAGTAGGCCCGAGGCCTGATGGGGCAGGAGGACAAAAATTCGCTTTCAAGCTTGGCCATGAAAAGATTTGCATACTGTGGAGCCATTTTACTTCCCATAGCTGTGCCAGTCTCCTGAAGATAGATCTTGTTGTCAAATTCGAAGTAATTGTGGGTGAGGATGAATTTTGTGAGTTTCACCACAGAATCAGCATCATTCCCGGTGTTTCCCATGAAGACTTTGCAGGCATTTAATCCATCCTGGTGTGGGATATTAGAGTACAAAGATTCCACATCCATGGTGGCCAGGATGGTTCCTTCTGGTAGAGAACCTATTGCTGCTAGTTTATTCAGTAGGTCAGTTGTGTCCTGAATGTAGCTGGGTGTATCCTTTACCAGGGGTTTAAGAACACCCTCTACCCATCCAGATACTTGCTCAGTAAGGGTGTCCACACATGAAATAATCGGCCTCCCTGGATTTCCGGCTTTGTGGATTTTGGGAAGCATGTAGAATGTCCCTGTTCTTGGACTTTCTGGTATCAGGTCATCAGCTCTTATGGATTTGTCAGACAGACAAGATACCAACTTGCTTAGTTCCTTGTAATAGTCCTGTGTAGGGTCCGACTCCAGTTTTCTGTAGTAGCGTGTGTCCGTAAGTTGTCTGTTTGCTTCCTTCATATAGTCTGATGTGTTCATCATGACTATTGCACCTCCCTTGTCAGCAGGTTTAATGATGATTTCTTTGTTGGTTTTCAGAGACTGTATGGCCTTTCTCTCCTGGGCACTGATGTTGGAGGCTTGTCTCTTGTTGGTGGCTATGATGGTGGATTTTATCAAATGTCTGAATGAGTCTATATATTTATCCAAATGAGGGTTACGTCCAGGTGGAGGTGTCCAGTCTGACCTCTTCTTGGTTATTGGGATCCCTCTTCCTTCAGTCCGAGTGTTATCTGAATCTTCTGTATCATTGAAGTATTCCCTCAGGCACAGTCTCCTGAAAAAATGTTCCATATCACTGCAGAGTTCGGTTTTATCCAGGGCCTTAGTAGGACAAAATGAGAGTCCTCTAGAAAGCACGGCAAGCTCCACTTTGCTGGGTTTGTAATCTGAGAGATTGATGACACAGTTAGATGCTTTTGTGTCTGGAATGGAGTGGTTGTCAGAGTTGTCAGGTTTTGGTTTTGTTTTGTATCTGTTTGTATAGAGTCCGGAATGGAGGCGCAATCTGTGTAGTTTCTTTTCCTTGTTTTGAATCAGAAAGGTCCGTAGTTTGTTGTAGTATTGTTGTAATTTTTGCTCTGTGCTTTCTGTAAGTGTTTTCCTCAGAGTTTCCAATTGTCCTTGGACTTTACTCCTTATGCTGTAGCAGACATGCAAAAGATGGTTCCTTAGTCTTTCAGAAGTCCTGTGACAAAGGTTTTGTGCATAATGGGTATTGTAGGTGTGAAGAATTGGGTTTGTAATCCAGAGTCCTTTGGGAATTAGATTCTCCTTTTTGCATTTAGATAAGAAAAAAATGTCGCTGTCCATTTGTGCGCGTTTCTTCAGAAGTGGTTTCAGTTCCATAAAGATGCGGTACATTCTGGTATCCTCCATTTTGATATAGGAAAGATGTGTATCTTCGTACCGTGTTAGCCAGTAGATAGAAAAATATTTAGACTTGAGAGTCCTCAGTGGTTGATACCTTTTAATGGCTAACTGAAAAGATGGTAACAAATTGCAAGCTTTCGAGACTACTCAGGTCTCTTCATCAGGCATAGACTAATACAACATCTGAAGAATCACATTTATACACAAAATAGCACAGAAAAAATGCAATAGGTAGGACAAGTGACATGAAGCAGAACTGTCATTATGGCAGAGGGATTAACATAAATATGACTAGTTCATAGATAAGGAGTGAAGGTTTTATTACCCTCTGATTGGGGTCTGGTATTGTGTTGTGATGACCCTAAAAGGTCAGGGAGGCAGATTCCTTAATTGTTGTAGAACGACATAAAACTCTGGGATATATTCATCCCAGCACTAAGAGTGTCAAAGGTCATCATAAGTTTATATTCCCAGACTTTTCTATCCTTCTCAGATTTGAAGTTAGATTTTAATACAAGTAATTCCATATCTGTCATGCTATGACCGGGCATACAAAAGTGTTTGGCCACAGGTAAATCCATTCTTTTTTCTCTTATCGTGTGGCGATGAGAATTCATCCTTGTTCTCAGTTTTTGCCCGGTCTCCCCCACATACAGACCCCCAGTTGGACATTTAGTACATATAATTAGGTACACCACATTAGATGTGATGCAGCTGAAAGTACCTGGTATCTTGTAGTCCTGATGGGAGTTGGGGATCTTTATCCTGTCCGTGGTCATTATAGATGTACAGGTCTTGCATTTCTTTTGTCTGCAAGGAAAGGTTCCTGCAGCTGTTGGGGAGGACAGGGAGCTTCTGACAATGATGCTTCTTAGATTTGGGGGCTGCCTAAAACATAGTAGTGGGGGGTCTGGAAATATGGATTGTAATCGGGCATCTTTTTGTAGTAAAGGTTGTAGTTTCCGTGCAGCTCCCCTTAGCATCTCCAGACTTGGATTGTAGGTGACCACTAGAGGCACCCGGTTATTTTCTTCTTTAGCTTTGTAATGTAGCAGGTGATTCCTTGATATTCTGGTGGCTCTTGTAATTTGGTTTTCAATTGTTCTTGGATGGTAGCCCTGGTTCAAAAAAGTCTTTCTGAGGCGACCAAGGTGTTCATCTCTATCCATGGGGTTGGAACATATACGGTTGTATCTGATGGCTTGGCTGTAGACAATAGAGTTTTTTATGTGTTTAGGATGGAAACTGTCCCATTTAAGATATGTTGGACGGTCGATTGGCTTCTGATACAGGGATGTCTCTATTTCATTGTTCTTTAGCTTAATGGTGGTGTCTAAAAAGTTAATTTCAGTGCTGGAGTAGTTAAGTGTTAAGTTGATGGTGGATGAAATTGATTGAACTGTTCATGGAACGTCTTTAGCTGTTGTTCAGACTCCGTCCAGATGATTAAAATGTCATCAATGTAGCGGTAGTAGGCCCGAGGCCTGATGGGGCAGGAAGACAAAAATTCGCTTTCAAGCTTGGCCATGAAAAGATTTGCATACTGTGGAGCCATTTTACTTCCCATAGCTGTGCCAGTCTCCTGAAGATAGATCTTGTTGTCAAATTCGAAGTAATTGTGGGTGAGGATGAATTTTGTGAGTTTCACCACAGAATCAGCATCATTCCCGGTGTTTCCCATGAAGACTTTGCAGGCATTTAATCCATCCTGGTGTGGGATATTAGAGTACAAAGATTCCACATCCATGGTGGCCAGGATGGTTCCTTCTGGTAGAGAACCTATTGCTGCTAGTTTATTCAGTAGGTCAGTTGTGTCCTGAATGTAGCTGGGTGTATCCTTTACCAGGGGTTTAAGAACACCCTCTACCCATCCAGATACTTGCTCAGTAAGGGTGTCCACACATGAAATAATCGGCCTCCCTGGATTTCCGGCTTTGTGGATTTTGAGAAGCATGTAGAATGTCCCTGTTCTTGGACTTTCTGGTATCAGGTCATCAGCTCTTATGGATTTGTCAGACAGACAAGATACCAACTTGCTTAGTTCCTTGTAATAGTCCTGTGTAGGGTCCGACTCCAGTTTTCTGTAGTAGCGTGTGTCCGTAAGTTGTCTGTTTGCTTCCTTCATATAGTCTGATGTGTTCATCATGACTATTGCACCTCCCTTGTCAGCAGGTTTAATGATGATTTCTTTGTTGGTTTTCAGAGACTGTATGGCCTTTCTCTCCTGGGCACTGATGTTGGAGGCTTGTCTCTTGTTGGTGGCTATGATGGTGGATTTTATCAAATGTCTGAATGAGTCTATATATTTATCCAAATGAGGGTTACGTCCAGGTGGAGGTGTCCAGTCTGACCTCTTCTTGGTTATTGGGATCCCTCTTCCTTCAGTCCGAGTGTTATCTGAATCTTCTGTATCATTGAAGTATTCCCTCAGGCACAGTCTCCTGAAAAAATATTCCATATCACTGCAGAGTTCGGTTTTATCCAGGGCCTTAGTAGGACAAAATGAGAGTCCTCTAGAAAGCACGGCAAGCTCCACTTTGCTGGGTTTGTAATCTGAGAGATTGATGACACAGTTAGATGCTTTTGTGTCTGGAATGGAGTGGTTGTCAGAGTTGTCAGGTTTTGGTTTTGTTTTGTATCTGTTTGTATAGAGTCCGGAATGGAGGCGCAATCTGTGTAGTTTCTTTTCCTTGTTTTGAATCAGAAAGGTCCGTAGTTTGTTGTAGTATTGTTGTAATTTTTGCTCTGTGCTTTCTGTAAGTGTTTTCCTCAGAGTTTCCAATTGAATTGAACTGAACCAGGGCTACCATCCAAGAACAATTGAAAACCAAATTACAAGAGCCACCAGAATATCAAGGAATCACCTGCTACATTACAAAGCTAAAGAAGAAAATAACCGGGTGCCTCTAGTGGTCACCTACAATCCAAGTCTGGAGATGCTAAGGGGAGCTGCACGGAAACTACAACCTTTACTACAAAAAGATGCCCGATTACAATCCATATTTCCAGACCCCCCACTACTATGTTTTAGGCAGCCCCCAAATCTAAGAAGCATCATTGTCAGAAGCTCCCTGTCCTCCCCAACAGCTGCAGGAACCTTTCCTTGCAGACAAAAGAAATGCAAGACCTGTACATCTATAATGACCACGGACAGGATAAAGATCCCCAACTCCCATCAGGACTACAAGATACCAGGTACTTTCAGCTGCATCACATCTAATGTGGTGTACCTAATTATATGTACTAAATGTCCAACTGGGGTCTGTATGTGGGGGAGACCGGGCAAAAACTGAGAACAAGGATGAATTCTCATCGCCACACGATAAGAGAAAAAATAATGGATTTACCTGTGGCCAAACACTTTTGTATGCCCGGTCATAGCATGATGGATATGGAATTACTTGTATTAAAATCTAACTTCAAATCTGAGAAGGATAGAAAAGTCTGGGAATATAAACTTATGATGACCTTTGACACTCTTAGTGCTGGGATGAATATATCCCAGAGTTTTATGTCGTTCTACAACAATTAAGGAATCTGCCTCCCTGACCTTTTAGGGTCATCACAACACAATACCAGACCCCAATCAGAGGGTAATAAAACCTTCACTCCTTATCTATGAACTAGTCATATTTATGTTAATCCCTCTGCCATAATGACAGTTCTGCTTCATGTCACTTGTCCTACCTATTGCATTTTTTCTGTGCTATTTTGTGTATAAATATGTGATTCTTCAGATGTTGTATTAGTCTATGCCTGATGAAGAGACCTGAGTAGTCTCGAAAGCTTGCAATTTGTTACCATCTTTTCAGTTAGCCATTAAAAGGTATCAACCACTGAGGACTCTCAAGTCTAAATATTTTTCTATCTACTGGCTAACACGGTACGAAGATACACATCTTTCCTATTCTATAGAGACATTACACACAGAGTGATCTATTCTATAGAGTCATTACACACAGAGTGATCTATTCTATAGAGACATTACACACACAGTGATCTATTCTATAGAGTCATTACACACAGAGTGATCTATTCTATAGACACATTACACACAGAGTGATCTATTCTATAGAGTCATTACACACAGAGTGATCTATTCTATAGAGTCATTACACACAGAGTGATCTATTCTATAGAGTCATTACACACAGAGTGATCTATTCTATAGAGACATTACACACACAGTGATCTATTCTATAGAGTCATTACACACAGAGTGATCTATTCTATAGACACATTACACACAGAGTGATCTATTCTATAGAGTCATTACACACAGAGTGATCTATTCTATGGTCATTACACACAGAGTGATCTATTCTATAGAGACATTACACACAGAGTGATCTATTCTATAGTCATTACACACAGAGTGATCTATTCTATAGAGTCATTACACACAGAGTGATCTATTCTATAGAGTCATTACACAGAGTGATCTATTCTATAGAGTCATTACACACAGAGTGATCTATTCTATAGAGTCATTACACACAGAGTGATCTATTCTATAGAGCCATTACACACAGAGTGATCTATTCTATAGAGACATTACACACAGAGTGATCTATTCTATAGAGCCATTACACACAGAGTGATCTATTCTATAGAGACATTACACACAGAGTGATCTATTCTATAGAGCCATTACACACAGAGTGATCTATTCTATAGAGCCATTACACACAGAGTGATCTATTCTATAGAGACATTACACACAGAGTGATCTATTCTATAGACACATTACACACAGAGTGATCTATTCTATAGAGCCATTACACACAGAGTGATCTATTCTATAGAGTCATTACACACAGAGTGATCTATTCTATAGAGTCATTACACACAGATTGATCTATTCTATAGAGTCATTACACACAGAGTGATCTATTCTATAGAGTCATTACACACAGAGTGATCTATTCTATAGAGTCATTACACACAGAGTGATCTATTCTATAGTCATTACACAGAGTGATCTATTCTATAGAGTCATTACACACAGAGTGATCTATTCTATAGAGTCATTACACACAGAGTGATCTATTCTATAGTCATTACACACAGAGTGATCTATTCTATAGAGACATTACACACAGAGTGATCTATTCTATAGAGACATTACACACAGAGTGATCTATTCTATAGAGACATTACACACAGAGTATGTATATGTATATCGAGGATCTGCTTGAGCGGTTGGCGAACGCCAAATACATATCCATCATGTATTTAAGCCGGGGATACTGGCAGATTCCCCTGAGCCCTGCAGCGCAGGAGAGATCCACCTTTATCACCCCTTTTGGACTGTACGAGTCCACGGTCATGCCTTTCGGCATGAAGAATGCCCCTGCCACTTTCCAGCGGATGGTCAACCACCTGCTTCAGGGACTGAAGTACGCCGTGGCGTACCTGGACGACATTGCCGTCATCAGTTCCACCTGGGAGGAACACCTTCAGCATCTCCAGGAGGTACTCAAGCGTATTCACCAGGCAGGTCTGACCATTAAGCCGGGAAAATGCCAGATGGGCATGAGCAAGGTCCACTACCTGGGGCACCGGGTAGGCGGGGGTTCCATGAGTCCAGAGCCAGAGAAAGTGGACGCGATCATGTCCTGGTCCACCCCAGGACCAAGAAACAGGTGATGTCCTTCTTGGGCACTGCAGGGTACTATAGGCGGTTCGTACAGAACTATAGAACCCTTGCAAAACCCTTGACGGACCTCACCAAGCACGGTCTACCCCAAACAGTCAACTGGACAGACAGCTGTGAGGCGGCATTCCGAACTTTGAAAACAGCCCTATGCAGCTCTCCAGTGTTGAAAGCAGTCGACAGCAGTCGGCCATTCCTGGTACAGACAGACGCCAGTGAATTTGGCCTCGGTGCTGTACTCAGTCAGGTCGACTCGGGGAACCAGGAGCACCCCTTGTTGTACCTGAGCTGGAAACTTCTGCCAAGGGAAGTGGCATACTCCACCATCGAGAAGGAGTGCATGGCCATGGTCTAGGCACTGCAACGTTTGCAGCCCTACCTGTAGGGGCGCACCTTCACGGTAGTAACCGACCACAGCCCTCTGAGCTGGCTGCACACAGTGTCCGGAACCAACGGAAGGTTGCTACGCTGGAGCCTTGCCCTACAGCAGTACGACTTTACCGTGCAACACAAAAGAGGCAGCGAACATGGGAATGCCGATGGGTTGTCCCGGCGTGGCGAACCAGCTGAGGTGCGCATGGCGGATTACCGACAGGTCATGCCTCCTTAGCGCACTCCAAAAGGGGAGGTGTGATGATAACTTGGAATGAAAGCTCCATTCTTTATACTTTTCTATAACTTTCCACACAACTACTGCATTCATTAGGTTTTGCAGCCACAGGCTGTGGCTTCCCCCCCTTCAGCTCACTACACTCTCTGTGTAATCTGATACCAGGTGGCTAGCCCCCACTGAGAGGCCAGCTGAAAGCAGTTTAGAAACCACATGGTCTGTTCCTTTGGTGTATGATATTTATTCAAGATTAAATATCTTGGCTCCTGTGTATGTTATTAGTATGAAATTTTCATATCTGTCAATTCATCTGTGAATCTGGTGATCAGTGAATTTTCTAAGCGCTGGCACCAGCAGAACCCAAGAAACAGATTCCTGCTTAGCCGATCCACCCAGGCACTCTGCGTTTAAACTTAAATGCACGCCGTCTTGCGGAGTACAATGGTACGCTGTGCATCGCTGTAAGAGACTCCATCTCTGAGTTATGATAGTTATGAGTTTTCTGAACCAAGACTACAACTCACAGGCAAGGGGAGGACCCTGGTAACTCCACCCTGTTTATAATGTTACGGCCACAGGTCTATAAGGCAGGGCCAGGTAATTTTGCCTCAGATCTGTCCTGGACACCAGATGTAGGGCACGTCTGTGATGCATTGTGACGTGTCGCCCATCCCCCAACCCCAATATGGCTTGCCTATAATGATCTAAGAACTGTAAGTTGATCTTCCTTATGTTAACCCATTTTATGTTGTAACCATATTGTACATATTTTAATTGTCTCCTTTTTTGAAAAACCTTGCTTTAAAACTTTATAAACACTGCCAAACTTTTCGGAGTAAAGATATAAAATTACTAGTTCGGTCTCCATGCTCTGTAACGAATTTGCACGTGCCTGAAGTATACTACGCTACTAAATTGGGTTGGCCTCTGCCCCATATTCTAGACCCAGAGGCTGGTGGCAGCTAGAGAGTGTGTGAAGTGTATGAGCTCTCGGGTGGCGTTGGCAGTGACAGAGCGTGTTTTATAAGTGTATTGCCTGGCTGCGGCTAGGAGTAGTTATAATTCCCTCACTGTAGCGTACCCAATAGCCAGTACACATCCAAGCGGCCCGTCCGGCGACTAATTATCCTAGGTGCAGCTCCCTGACTGACCTGAGGGTAAGGGGGCGCTGCAGAGCTGCAAGTTTCTAAGTGGAACTGGGTAGTGGGATAAGTATAAATCCCTGCATTCAACATACTGGTGGCATCGGCAGGATACTAAGCCGTGATCCCTCGGGCCTCCGTCTGTATGCCGTTCGTGACAGGCAGGTTTGACCATCTATGGACTCCACCTTGTATCCGGTCGCTTTTCTCCCCGCCGTCTCAACGGTACCTGAACACGTCCTCAGGGAGTTGGGAGAACCAGGGCCTACAATGCTGAAGTTGTCAAAGAAGATGGACCTGGCTAAAGACCTGTTACTTTGGTCATCCAGGATTGCATATATCTTGAGGACTTTGTCCTTGCGGCCTGCAGGATAGACTCGGACAAGGCAAACTTGGGTAATTTCTGATCTTAGCTTGTTGGGTGACAAATTCTAAGAATACAGTGAAAGGAGGCAATGGTACATTATGATTTTGTTTATACCGTGAACCATATGTAACCCACTTTTCTTGTAGAATGTAAGGAAGTTTTTGTATTATTGGATTGACACCCCTAGCGGTGTCTAAGAATGCCAATCCGGGCAAGTCTCCTTCCTCCTGGTCAACCTGTAACTCTATCAATAAATCACTCAATTCTCTAAGCTTTTGACAACCTTTAGGTCCTGTCTTAAGAAAATCATCAATTCTTTCTTTTGTATAAAGCATTCTCTATGACTTCTACTGTCCCATAGCATTCAAGTCTTTCCCACACTTTGCGTAGAACTGTGTGTGGATGCTTTATATTGATGTCTCTTAGTCTTTTGGCATGCTCGACCGACTCACTTCCGAGCCACTTTACTACGAGGTATAACTCCTCACTATTAGAAAGGTCCAGACCATGAATGGCGTTCCGGATCGAGGCTCGCCATGACCTATAGTTCTCGGGTTTATCAGTGAACTTTACAAGTCCTTTTGTAACCAGTTCTTGGCGGGCAAGGAACTTTGCAAAGTCTATGGTGGCTTAGTCAGTGCTGGCACGAGCTGGTGTGTTATAGTCATGTCTAGTGTGTGGTGTATCACCATACCTGTGAGACGTTTCTGACTTCGTATAGTCTGTGCAGTACCTGCTCAGTGAAGGAGGTGTCTCTTTAAGGCGGGATGGGAGCTGTACCTTCTGCTCAGTGGAACAGCCGCTGTGGTCGACATCTCTGCACTGGACGACTCCTTGTTTGTGGTAAAGAAGTTCGGGGTTGGATCTCTGGTAGCCAGCGTAGGCTGGTCGATGTGGTGCATCAGAGCTGTCATCCATGTCGGAATGTTTCCGGACGTACTCTGCGACACGCTGCGCTGGATCTTGCTGTCCTAGATCTGGTCCGCGAATGTTGCGTCTCTCACAATCAGGATTCTTCATAGCTTCCAAATACTCTGCTTTAGCAATTGCAGTTGCTGTCTCTTTGTCTGCCGCAAGTCTTTCTAGCTCTGCTTGCAAACGTGCAGTTTCGGCTTGCAGGCGTGCGGTTTCGGTCTCTCTGCCAGCAGACGTGCGCATTCGGTCTGCAGACGTGCGGTTTCGGCCTCTCTGCCAGCAGACGTGCGCATTCGGCCTGCAGACGTGCGGTATCTGCATCTTGCTCCGCCTGTCTCAGCTTTAGGCGCATCTCTCTTTCGGCAAAGGAGGATCTTGCTTTGGCTGCCTTGGCTTTGGCACGGTGGACAGCAGCGAGTTCTGCTAATGACAACCTGCTGGAGCTTGCTCGTGACCTTGTTTTGAGTGAGGATGTGCTGTTTTGAGACATTGTGCGCTTAGCTGCGTACTGCTGAGTATATTAGTGGGAAACAGTCTATGCGCGGCGGCTTCCGTGTGGTGGGAATGATGAAGCGCTTGATAGCGGGCTGCACTCTCGGTACTTGTGACTGTATGGCGGCCGCTGCAGTATCCGCAGGCAGTGCGGTGTGTGTTATGATTTGGTAGCTGAGGAGTGCAGGTAAAAAAGGCAATACACCAGAGCAGTTGGAATCTATGAGATTGCAGTACCCTGACTAACCACCACAACTAGAGGCAGCCGTGGAGCGTTCCTACGTTGGTCCTAGACGCCTCGCCACAGCCTGAGAAACTAACTACACCTAAAGATAGAAAGAGGAAAGCTATCTGCCCGGAGCAGAACCCCAAAGATAATAGAAAGCCCCCAAACATGTAATGGCGGTTAGACAAGAGGAAATACTGACACAGAAAGAAAATAGTATGAGCAAACGTTGGGGCCCAAACTATCTAAATAGAAAAGGATAGGAAGGGCACTTACTGCAATCCCAGAAAACCCTGAAAAGTACCAACTCTACTAATTTCAAAATCACCTGAGATCACACGACCTCTACCACCTAAATTAGTTCTCTGGTGTAACAAAATCAAAACAGCAGCCACTGAAAAAACTGGAAAAAGCAAATGTACAAAACATCAGTGGCTGAACTAAACTGAGAGGGCAAAAGCCCCCGGAGGGGACCCAGAAGGCCCCCACAGAAGTGCAGGACAAAATGCAAAAATAAAGCACAAAAACAAAAAGAAGAAAATGTCTTATCTGATAGCAGGAGATGCAGACACGACACAGCAGGCTACTAAGGAAACAGGAATCAAGGATTGAGACCAGAACAATTGATCACCGGCAA
>JARQOD010009665.1:0-30464 GCA_033576555.1 Oophaga sylvatica
TTCCGGTGTAACACACAGACGCTCACAGGCTCAGTATGAATTACACCACAATATAAAAAGCTGAAAAAGGGTACTGTATCTGAAGATAACAGGTGTATAGTTGTAAATTGTAAATCTCCGTATACATTTCCGGAGCAACACACAGATGCTCACAGGCTCAGTATGGATTACACCACAATATAAAAAAGCCGAAAAAGGGTACTGTTTCTGAAGATAACAGTATAGGGGTAAATTGTAAATCTCTGTATAGATTTCCATAGTAACACACAGATGCTCACAGGCTTAGTATGGATTGCATCACAATATAAAAGCTGAAAAAGGGTATTGTTTCTGAAGATAACAGGTGTATATATATTAGGGGTAAATTGTTAATATCCGTCAAGATTTACGGAGTAAAACACAGGCGCTCACAGGCTCAGTATGGATTACACCACAATATAAAAAGCTGAAAAAGGGTACTGTATCTGAAGATAACAGGTGTATATAGTATAGGGGTGAATTGTAAATCTCCGTCAAGATTTACGGAGTAAAACACAGACGATCACAGGCTCAGTATGGATTACACCACAATATAAAAAGCTGAAAAAGGGTACTGTGTCTGAAGATAACAGGTGTATATAGTATAGGGATAAATTGTGAATCTCCGTATAGATCTCCGGAGCAGCACACAGACGCTCACTGTTAGGGTCTGCGGAACACACCTAATAGATATAATAGAGAGGTGCGTTCGCAGCCCGGGGTCCACCGTGCAGGCGAAGCCCGCTGCTAATAAGATGGCGAAAGTAGCGAACTCTGTTATCCCGCAGAGTCGCAAAAATAAACGCCGTAGCGCGTTGTGGCAGTAAGTGCGAACTCTGTTAATCCCAGAGCGCTAACGGGATGCCACAGCGCTATATGGCGATAGGTGCGAACTCACTTAACTTCAGTGAGCCGCAAAGTAAAACGCTAGGGCGCTGTCTAGCGTCTAAAGCGAACCCTGTTACGTCACAGAGCCGCTGGAGAAAAAATACCGTGTCCTGTCAGGCTCTCAGGTACACGGTTAATTGCTAAGCGAGCATAATACGTGGGTCATGCGCTAATATCCTCGCGGGAGTCACCCGCAATCTATGGCGTCTGAACGCCAGACCTGAATACGGCAATCAAACTCCTCACCGGTTATGCCGGTAATCTAGGGCATCTAGGACACCGACCCTGACCAGCTAGCACACCAAACTCCTCACCGATTAAGTCGGTATTCTAGTGGCTTATTTCAGCCGGGTCCCTAACCACACACACGCATGACCACACTGGCGCATAGCATACAATGGTTTATATTAGCGCATGGCGGCCCAGCCACGCTACCCTTTTATAGTAACAGCAACAGGACCTTCCAGGAACAAGGACCAATGAGAAACCTGTTCCAGAAGACTAGTAGTAACAGGGCCTTCCTGGCGGGCCAATAGGAGCTGCTGCAGTACCTGAGCATGTGACCCCTGATCTCCAATGAGAGATCTCACTCTGGGCATGCTCAGAAGGGAAAATGCAGTACTTTGTCCCAAAAACGTCTGCTCCAGCATTGGCTATAATAGCAGATCCAGGAAAGGCAGCAACAAGTCACTGCCCAGTAGTGGAGTGGGCAAGACGCCTGGACCGACGCCTCTGCTGAGCAGGCTCCACTGCGGCCGGAGATGAATGGGAGACCGCAGCGGGACGGGTTCGAGACTCCCCTTGTGCAGCAGCGGGAAATCGAACCCTAACATTACCCTGCCTCCTAGGGCCCCCCCTTCTCTTGGCCTCGCTGCGCTCAAAGGCAGCGACGAGCCACGGAGCGTGAACGTGCTCGGCAGGCTCCCAGGATCTATCCTCAGGCCCATAACCCCTCCAATCCACCAAATAAAATTTTTTGCCTAGTACCACCTTGCCCCCAACAATGGCGTTCACCTCATGATCGTCGGTAGATGAACCCGACGTCCCAGCAGATGACTCGGAAAACCGGGAAATGGCCACGGGTTTCAAGAGGGATACGTGAAAGGTGTCAGTGATACCAAGGCGAGGCGGAAGGGCTAGGCGGTAAACTACCGGGTTCACCTGCTCAAGAACTTTAAAGGGGCCCAAAAAGCGAGGTGCCAACTTGGTGGACTCTACCCGTAGCCTGATGTTTCGGGCAGAAAGCCACACTAGGTCACCCGGAGCAAACGTAGGAGCGGGGCGCCGATGGGCATCGGCCGAAGACCTCATCCTCTCTTTGGAGGCCTGAATGGCATCCTGAGTGCGGTCCCAAATGTCCCGTGCCTCCACAGCCCAGTCTGCCACCCTGGAATCGGCGGAAGACACGGGCATAGGCACTGGTACCCGCGGATGCTGACCGTAGTTCAGGAGGAATGGGGTCTGTCCGGTGGAGTCAGCCACAGCATTATTTTGAGCAAACTCAGCCCACGGTAGCAAGGATGCCCAGTCATCCTGCCTGGCAGAGACAAAATGTCGCAAGTATGTGACCAAGGTCTGGTTGGCACTCTCTACCAACCCATTCGTCTCGGGATGGTATGCAGAGGAGAGATTCAACTCAATGCTGAGTAAACGACACAGCTCTCTCCAGAACCGAGATGCAAACTGGGGACCTCGATCACTGACAATTTTGTCTGGCATACCGTGTAGGCGGAAAATATGCCTAATGAATAATGCTGCCAAGGCCCGTGCAGACGGTAACCGTGGTAACGGCACCAAGTGCACCATTTTGGAGAAGTGGTCGGTTATCACCCAGATGATGGTGCAGTCCCGAGACTTGGGTAAGCCAACCACAAAATCCATCCCGACCATCTCCCAGGGCCTGTCTGCCACCGGTAAAGGAAAGAGTAACCCAGCTGGCCATTGTCGAGGGGACTTATTCTTGGCGCAGGAGACGCATGCCTGAACGTATTCCCTGATGTCACGGACCATATGTGGCCACCAGTATGTCCTCGCCAGCAACTCAGATGTCCTCTTTGCCCCAAAATGTCCACCCACCCTGGATGAGTGTGCCCAAGAGAGAACCTCCGGTCGCAAATTGATGGGCACAAAAGTCTTGCCCGGAGGCACAGACTCAAGCGAAAACCGGGGCCACAGTTCTTAGGCTCTCTGTGGGGACAATCAGCCGAGGCTCCTCCTCCACCTCCTCAGAGGACACCACGGAGCGAGACAGAGCATCAGCACGAATGTTCTTCTCCCCTGAGAGAAAATGGAGGGTGAAATGGAATCGGGAGAAGAAAAGGGACCATCTGGCCTGACGGGAATTTAGCCGCTGGGCGGTCTGTAAATAGACCAAATTTTTGTGGTCAGTGAACACTTGGAAGGGAAAGCGAGCCCCCTCCAGGAGATGTCTCCACTCAGAAAAGGCCAACTTCATGGCTAGCAACTCCCTATCCCCAATGGAATAATTCCTCTCCGCAGGTGTGAAGGTCTTGGAGAAGAAGAAGCAAGGATGTTTACGACCTTGAGCATCCTTTTGAAAAGGACTGCTCCAGCACCAAAGGACGAGGCATCTACCTCCAATATAAAAGGCTTATCAACCTCGGGACGATGTAGGATAGGAGCGCTAGCAAAATGGGACTTGATTGAAGTAAAGGCCTTGGAGACCTCCTCTGACCACAATTTGGGATTGGCTCCTTTCTTGGTGAGGGCTACCAAGGGAGCAACCAAAGTAGAGAAGTGGGGAATGAATTGGCGATAGTAATTAATGAACCCCATAAAGCGCTGCACCGCTTTAAGAGAGTGGGGTTCTTGCCAATCCATTACAGCCTGTAGTTTGGCAGGATCCATAGCCAATCCCTAAGTGGAGATGATATAGCCCAGGAATGGCAAAGACTCCTGCCCAAACACACACTTCTCCAACTTCGCATATAAGGAATTTGCCCCCAAGAGGTCGAAGACCCTGCAAACATCTCTCCGGTGGGTGTCCATATCTGGAGAAAAGATGAGAATGTCATCCAGATAGACTACCACAGAGGTGGCAAGCATGTCCCGGAAGATGTCATTTACGAAATCTTGGAAGACGGCTGGAGCATTACAGAGCCCGAAGGGCATCACAAGATATTCGTAATGTCCATCTCTGGTATTGAACGCCGTCTTCCATTCGTCCCCCTCACGGATGCGGATCAGGTTATAGGCACCACGAAGATCCAGCTTAGTAAATACCCTTGCTCCCCGGAGCCTATCAAAGAGCTCAGATATTAGGGGCAAAGGATATTTGTTCTTAACGGTAATGGCGTTAAGACCCCTATAGGCTATACACGGTCGTAATTCTCCATTCTTCTTCTGCACAAAGAAAAATCCTGCCCCTCCTGGTGACACTGACTTCCTAATAAACCCTCTGGCCAGATTTTCTTGGATGTATTGTGACATGGCCTCCGTCTCAGGAAGAGAGAGAGGATATACTCTTCCCCGAGGGGGCTCTTTTCCAGGCAAGAGGTCTATAGGACAGTCATAAGGGCGATGAGGCGGCAGAGTCTCCGCTGCCTTTTTGGAGAATACATCTGCATATGACCGATAAACCTTGGGAAGGGAATCAAGATCTATGGGTATCTCTGTTGTGGAAACCTGAACGTCCTCTCTGAGACATTTGTCTCTGCAATGATCACCCCAACCCAGTATTCTCCCAGAGGACCACTCAATAGGGGGAGAGTGGTGGCGAAGCCAGGGTAATCCCAACAAAACCTCATCTATTCCCTCAGGAAGAACAAAAAGGGATATATTCTCCTGATGTGAAGGAGACATAGACAGAGGTAGAGTGACAGTCTGGTGGGTGATTAGTGAGGGCAGGATTGCTCCACTCAACACTCTCACCGATATTGGCTCGGCGAGCGTCACCAGCGGTATGGAATGGCGAGAGGCAAAGGAGGAGGACATAAAATTCCCCTCTGCCCCAGAGTCCACACAAAGCTTGGCGGGAAGGGTGGATGAACCTAGAGAGATTAACCCTTTAAGGAGCATCTTCGGGGCAAAATCCCTCGCGTCTAATGACCCTGCACCCATGGTCACGGAACATGACCGTTTACTTATTCGCTGGAGACATCGGTTGGCATAATGTCCTGGCTGCTGACACACTCTACAGACCACGGATACTCGAGTGGTCCGAGACTTAGATCCCACTCGAGTATTCTCCACGGTCTCTGGGGAGTCAGACGCCCGAACGGGAAATTCCAAAGGTTGGCAAAGGTGGGTGCCAGCCGAAACCTCTGCCTACACTGGTCTGCTCTAACCTCCGCTCGTGAAAACGGAGGTCGATGCGGGTAGATATAGAAATGAGTTTCTCCAGTGTGGCAGGAAATTTTTTTTATTTTAGGATATTTGCTTTTTTTGTGCCTGTTTTCTGTGTAATGGTTATGTGTTAACATGCATTTACATTTTGCATACACATCAACTTACTTTTTCAGTTCAGATTTAGTTTCCTATGTAGTCCAGAGTGCATTCTGTGCATATAAGGGTGTGACCGCCCTGTTTCTGAGTTGAGAAAATCCATCCTGTCTGGCCTGAGCTTCAGCTGGTGGGTTCAGTCCCTCTGCCTTGTTCACATTTGTGTCACTTGACAAGTGGAAAGGTTTTTAATATTAGAGTAGGACTGTCCCACAAAGGGTTGCCTTGACGTGGCGGGATGGCTTGTACATTCTTTTGATCAAAATTATGTTTACTAAATACCCTTATTATTATTACTACCTTCATGCATTTTTTGCAAAAAAAATTTTATTTTAGGATATTTGCTTTTTTTGTGCCTGTTTTCTGTGTAATGGTTATGTGTTAACATGCATTTACATTTTGCATACACATCAACTTACTTTTTCAGTTCAGATTTAGTTTCCTATGTAGTCCAGAGTGCATTCTGTGCATATAAGGGTGTGACCGCCCTGTTTCTGAGTTGAGAAAATCCATCCTGTCTGGCCTGAGCTTCAACTGGTGGGTGCAGTCCCTCTGCCTTGTTCACATTTGTGTCACTTGATAAGTGGAAAGGTTTTTAATATTAGAGTAGGACTGTCCCACAAAGGGTTGCCTTGACGTGGCGGGATGGCTTGTACATTCTTTTGATCAAAATTATGTTTACTAAATACCCTTATTATTATTACTACCTTCATGCATTTTTTGCAAAAAAAAATTTTTATTTTAGTATATTTGCTTTTTTTATGCCTACCCTCCAGCTGCTGGATGTACTGCCTTAGACGCTGGTCATCCGCCATTTTACTAGCCAGACCCTGGCGCTAATATTATGTTAGGGTCTGCGGAACGCACCTAATAGATATGAAGAGAGGTGCGTTCGCAGCCCGGGGTCCACTGTGCAGGCGAAGCCCGCTGCTAATAAGATGGCGAAAGTAGCGAACTCTGTTATCCCGCAGAGTCGCAAAAATAAACGCCGTAGCGCGTTGTGGCAGTAAGTGCGAACTCTGTTAATCCCAGAGCCGCTAACGGGATGCCACAGCGCTATATGGCGATAGGTGCGAACTCACTTAACTTCAGTACGCCGCAAAGTAAAACGCTAGGGCGCTGTCTAGCGTCTAAAGCGAACCCTGTTACGTCACAGAGCCGCTGAGAAAAAATACCGTGTCCTGTCAGGCTCTCAGGTACACGGTTAATTGCTAAGCGAGCATAATACGTGGTCATGCGCTAATGTCCTCGCGGGAGTCACCAGCAATCTATGGCGTCTGAACGCCAGACCCTGAATACGGCAATCAAACTCCTCACCGGTTATGCCGGTAATCTAGGGCATCTAGGACACCGACCCTGACCAGCTAGCACACCAAACTCCTCACCGATTAAGTCGGTATTCTAGTGGCTTATTTCAGCCGGGTCCCTAACCACACACACGCATGACCACACTGGCGCATAGCATACAATGGTTGATATTAGCGCATGGTGGCCCAGCCATGCTACCCTTTTATAGTAACAGCAACAGGACCTTCCAGGAACAAGGACCAATGAGAAACCTGTTCCAGAAGACTAGTAGTAACAGGGCCTTCCTGGCGGGCCAATAGGAGCTGCTGCAGTACCTGAGCATGTGACCCCTGATCTCCAATGAGAGATCTCGCTCTGGGCATGCTCAGAAGGGAAAATGCAGTACTTTGTCCCAAAGACGTCTGCTCCAGCATTGGCTATAAATGCAGATCCAGGAAAGGCAGCAACAAGTCACTGCCCAGTAGTGGAGTGGGCAAGACGCCTGGACCGACGCCTCTGCTGAGCAGGCTCCACTGCGGCCGGAGATGAAAGGGACGGGTTCGACACTCCCCTTGTGCAGCAGCGGGAAATCGAACCCTAACACTCACAGGCTCAGTATGGATTACACCACAATATAAAAAGCTGAAAAAGGGTACTGTATCTGAAGATTACAGGTGTATATAGTATAGGGGTAAATTGTAAATCTCCGTATAGATTCCCGGAGTTACACAAAGATGCTCACAGGCATAGTATGGATTACACCACAATATAAAAAGCTGAAAAAGGGTACTGTATCTGAAAATAACAGGTGTATATAGTTTAGGGTTAAATTGTAAATCTCCGTAAAATTTTACGGAGTAAAAGACAGGCGCTCACAGGCTCAGTATGGATTAGACCACAATATAAAAAGCTGAAAAAGGGTACTGTATCTGAAGATAACAGAGTATAAGGGTAAATTGTAAATCTCCGTATATATTTCCGGAGTAACACACAGATGCTCACAGGCTCAGTATGGATTACACCACAATATAAAAAGCTGAAAAAGGGTACTTTATCTGAAGATAACAGGTTTATAATGGTAAATTGTAAATCTCTGTATAGATTTCAGGAGTAACACACAGGTGCTCACAAGGCTCAGTAAAGATTAGACCACAATATAAAAGCTGAAAAAGGGTGCTGTATCTGAAGATAACAGGAGTATAGTGGTAAATTGTAAATCTCCGTATAGATTTCCGGTGTAACACACAGATGCTCACAGGCTCAGTATGGATTATATCACAAATTGCGATATAATCCATACTGAGCCTGTGAGCGTCTGTGTGTTGCTCCGGAAATCTATACGGAGATTTACAATTTACAACTATACACCTGTGATCTTCAGATACAGTACCCTTTTTCGGCTTTTTATATTGTGATTCACAATATAAAAAGCTGAAAAAGGGTACTGTATCTGAAGATCACAGGTGTATAGTTGTAAATTGTAAATCTCCGTATAGATTTCCGGAGCAACACACAGACGCTCAAAGGCTCAGTATGGATTAGACCACAATATAAAAAGCTGAAAAAGGGTACTGTATCTGAAGATAACAGGAGTATAGGGGTAAATTGTAAATCTCCGTATAGATTTCCGGAGTAACACACAGATACTCACAGGCTCAGTATGGATTACACCACAATATAAAAAGCTGAAAAAGGGTACTGTATCTGAAGATAACAGGTGTATAGTTGTAAATTGTAAATCTCCGTATAGATTTCCGGAGCAACACACAGATGCTCACAGGCTCAGTATGGATTACACCACAATATAAAAAGCTGAAAAAGGGTACTGTTTCTGAAGATAACAGGTGTATATAGTATAGGGGTAAATTGTAAATATCCGTATAGATTTCCATAGTAAAACACAGACGCTCACAGGCTCTGTATGAAATAGAGCACAATATAAAAAGCTGAAAAAGGGTACTGTATCTGAAGATAACAGGTGTATATAGTATAGGGGTAAATTGTAAATCTCCGTATAGATTTCCGGAGTAACACACAGATGCTCGCAGGATTAGTATGGATTACACCACAATATAAAAAGCTGAAAAAGGGTACTGCATCTGAAGATAACAGGTGTATATAGTTTAGGTGTAAATTTTAAATCTCCGTATAGATTTCCGGAGTAACACACGGACACTCACAGGCTCAGTATGGATTACACCACAATATAAAAAGCTGAAAAATGGTACTGTATCTGAAGATAACAGGTTTATAATGGTAAATTGTAAATCTCTGTATAGATTTCAGGAGTAACACACAGATGCACACAGGCTCAGTATGGATTAAATCATAATATAAAAAGCTCAAAAAGGGTACTGTATCTGAAGATAACAGGTGTATATAGTTTAGGGGTAAATTGTAAATCTCCGTGAAGATTTCTGGAGTAAAACACAGGCGCTCACAGGCTCAGTATGGATTACACCACAATATAAAAAGCTGAAAAAGGGTACTGTATCTGAAATAACAGGTGTATATAGTTAGGGGTAAATTGTAAATCTCCGTATAGATTTCGGAGAACACACAGATGCTCACAGGCTCAGTATGGATTACACCACAATATAAAAGCTGAAAAAGGTACTGTATCGAAGATAACAGGTTTATATATGGTAAATTGTAAATCTCCGTAAGATTTACGGAGTAACACACAGACGTCACAGGCTCAGTATGGATTAACACAATATAAAAAAGCTGAAAAAGGGTACTGTTCTGAAGATAACAGGTGTATAAGTTAGGGTAAATTGTAAATCTCGTATAGATTTCCGAGTAAAACACAGATGCTCACAGGCTCAGTATGGATTAACACAATATAAAAGCTGAAAAAGGTACTGTATCTGAAGATAACAGGTGTATAGTTGGTAAATTGTAAATCTCCGTATAGATTTCCGAGTAACACACAGAGCTCACAGCTCAGTATGGATTACACCACAATATAAAAAGCTGAAAAAGGGTACTGTATCTGAAGATAACAGGTGTATAGTTGTAAATTGTAAATCTCCGTATAGATTTCCGGAGTAACCACAGACGCTCACAGGCTCAGTATGGATTACACCACAATATAAAAAGCTGAAAAAGGTATGTATCTGAAGATAACAGGTGTATATATATAGGGTAAATTGTAAATCTCGTATAGATTCCGAGTAACACACAGATGCTCACAGGCTTTTTTTTTTTTTTTTTTTTTTTTTTTTTTTTTTTTTTTTTTTTTTTTTTTTTTTTTTTTTTTTTTTTTTTTTTTTTTTTTTTTTTTTTTTTTTTTTTTTTTTTTTTTTTTTTTTTTTTTTTTTTTTTTTTTTTTTTTTTATTAACCACAAATAAAAAGCTGAAAAAGGGTACTGTTTCTGAAGATAACAGGTGTATATAGTATAGGGGTAAATTGTAAATATCCGTATAGATTTCCATAGTAAAACACAGCGCTCACAGGCTCTGTATGAATAGAGCACAATATAAAAAGCTGAAAAAGGGTACTGTATCTGAAGATAACAGGTGTATATAGTATAGGGTAAATTGTAAATCTCCGTATAGATTTCCGGAGTAACACACAGATGCTCGCAGGATTAGTATGGATTACACCACAATATAAAAAGCTGAAAAAGGGTACTGATTTTGAAGATAACAGGTGTAATAGTTAGGGTAAATTTAAATCTCCGTATAGATTTCCGGAGTAACACACACGACCTCACAGGCTCAGTATGGATTACACCACAATATAAAAAGCTGAAAAATGGTACTGTATCTGAAGATAACAGGTTTATAATGGTAAATTGTAAATCTCTGTATAGATTTCAGGAGTAACACACAGATGCACACAGGCTCAGTATGGATTAAATCATAATATAAAAAGCTCAAAAAGGGTACTGTATCTGAAGATAACAGGTGTATATAGTTTAGGGGTAAATTGTAAATCTCCGTGAAGATTTCTGGAGTAAAACACAGGCGCTCACAGGCTCAGTATGGATTACACCACAATATAAAAAGCTGAAAAAGGGTACTGTATCTGAATTAACAGGTGTATAGTTGTAAATTGTAAATCTCCGTATAGATTTCCGGAGCCACACACAGGCGCTCACAGGCTCAGTATGGATTACACCACAATATAAAAAGCTGAAAAAGGGTACTGTATATGAAGATAACAGGTTATAGTAAGGGTGAAATTGTAAATCTCGTCAAGATTTACGGAGTAAAACACAAACGGTCACAGGCTCAGTATGGATTACACCACAATATAAAAAGCTGAAAAAGGGTACTGTGTCTGAAGATAACAGGTGTATATAGTATAGGGATAAATTGTAAATCTCTGTATAGATTTCCGGAGCAACACACAGATGCTCACAGGCTCAGTATGGATTAGAGCACAATATAATAAGCTGAAAAATGGTACTGTATCTGAAGATAACAGGTGTATATAGTTTACGGGTAAATTGTAAATCTCCGTATAGATTTCCGAAGTAACACACAGATGCTCACAGACTCAGTATGGATTACACCACAATATAAAAAGCTGAAAAAGGTACTGTATGTGAAGATAACAGGTGTATAGTTGTAAATTGTGAATCTCCGTATAGATCTCCGGAGCAGCACACAGACGCTCACAGGCTCAGTATGGATTACACCACAATATAAAAAGCTGAAAAAGGGTAATGTTTCTGAAGATAACAGGTGTATATAGTATAGGGGTAAATTGTAAATCTCTGTATAGATTTCCAGAGTAACACACAGATGCTCACAGGATCAGTATGGATTACACCACAATATAAAAAGCTGAAAAAGGGTACTGTATCTGAAGATAACAGATGTATAGTTGTAAATTGTGAATCTCCGTATAGATCTCCGAGCAGCACACAGACGCTCACAGGCTCAGTATGGATTACACCACAGTATAAAAAGCTGAATAAGGGTATATTTCTGAAGATAACAGGTGTATATAGTATAGGGGTAAATTGTAAATCTTTTTATAGATTTACGAGTAACACACAACGCTCACAGGCTCTGTATGGATTAAGCACAATATATATATAAACTGAAAAAGGGTACTGTATCTGAAGATAACAGTGTATATAGTATAGGGGTAAATTGTAAATCTCCGTATAGATTTCCGGAGTAACACACAGATGCTCACAGGCTTAGTATGGATTACACCACAATATAAAAAGCTGAAAAAGGGTACTGTATCTGAAGATAATAGGTGTATATAGTTTAGGGGTAAATTGTAAATCTCCTTATAGATTTACAGAGTAACACACACGCTCACAGGCTCTGTATGGATTAGAGCACAATATAAAAAGCTGAAAAAGGGTACTGTATCTGAAGATAACAGGTGTATAGTTGTAAATTGTAAATCTCCGTATAGATTTCCGGAGCAACACACAGATGCTCACAGGCTCAGTATGGATTACACCACAATATAAAAAGCTGAAAAAGGGTACTTTATCTGAAGATAACAGGTTTATAATGGTAAATTGTAAATCTCTGTATAGATTTCAGGAGTAACACACAGGCGCTCACAGGCTCAGTAAAGATTAGACCACAATATAAAAAGCTGAAAAAGGGTGCTGTATCTGAGATAACAGGAGTATAGTGGTAAATTGTAAATCTCCGTATAGATTTCCGGTGTAACACACAGATGCTCACAGGCTCAGTATGGATTATATCACAAATTGCGATATAATCCATACTGAGCCTGTGAGCGTCTGTGTGTTGCTCCGGAAATCTATACGGAGATTTACAATTTACAACTATACACCTGTGATCTTCAGATACAGTACCCTTTTTCGGCTTTTTATATTGTGATTCACAATATAAAAAGCTGAAAAAGGGTACTGTATCTGAAGATCACAGGTGTATAGTTGTAAATTGTAAATCTCCGTATAGATTTCCGGAGCAACACACAGACGCTCACAGGCTCAGTATGGATTAGACCACAATATAAAAAGCTGAAAAAGGGTACTGTATCTGAAGATAACAGGAGTATAGGGGTAAATTGTAAATCTCCGTATAGATTTCCGGAGTAACACACAGATACTCACAGGCTCAGTATGGATTACACCACAATATAAAAAGCTGAAAAAGGGTACTGTATCTGAAGATAACAGGTGTATAGTTGTAAATTGTAAATCTCCGTATAGATTTCCGAAGCAACACACAGATGCTCACAGGCTCAGTATGGATTAGAACACAATATAAACAGCTGAAAAAGTGTACTGTATCTGAAGATAACAAGTGTATTTAGTTTAGGGGTAAATTTTAAATCTCCGTATAGATTTCTGGAGTAACACACAGATACTCACAGGCTCAGTTTGGATTACACCACAATAAAAAGCTGAAAAAGGGTACTGTATCTGAAGATAACAGGTGTAAAAGGGGTAAATTGTAAATCTCCGTATAGATTTACAGAGTAACACACACGCTCACAGGCTCTGTATGGATTAGAGCACAATATATATAGCTGAAAAAGGGTACTGTATCTGAAGATAACAGGTGTATATAGTATAGGGGTAAATTATAAATCTCCGTATAGATTTCCGGAGTAACACACAGATGCTCACAGGCTTAGTATGGATTACACCACAATATAAAAAGCTGAAAAAGGGTACTGTATCTGAAGATAACAGGTGTATAGTTGTAAATTGTGAATCTCCGTATAGATCTCCGGAGCAGCACACAGACGCTCACAGGCTCAGTATGGATTAGAGCACAATATAATAAGCTGAATAAGGGTAATATTTCTGAAGATAACAGGTGTATATAGTATAGGGGTAAATTGTAAATCTCCTTATAGATTTACAGAGTAACACTCAGACTGCTCACAGGCTCAGTATGGATTACACCAATATAAAAAGCTAAAAACGGTACTGTATCTGAATGTAACAGGTGTTATAGTTGTAAATTGTAAATCTCCTGTATAGATCTTTCCCGGAGCAACACACAGACGCTCACAGGCTTTGTATGGATTACATCACAATAAAAAAGCTGAAAAAGGGTATTGTTATCTGAAGATAACAGGGGTGTATATATTAGGGGTAAATTGTTAATATCCGGGAATGATTTACGGTAGTAAACTCACAGGCGCTCACAGGGCCCGTATGGATTACACCACAATATAAAAAGCTGAAAAACGGTACTGTATATGAAGATAACAGGTGTATATAGTATAGGGGTAAATTGTAAATCTCCGTAAGATTCGGAGTAACACACAGACTCACAGGCTCAGTATGGATACACCACAATATAAAAAGCTGAAAAAGGGTACTGTTTCTGAAGATAACAGGTGTATATATGTAGAGGGTAAATTGTTTAAATCTCTGTAAGATTTACGGAGCAACACACAGGCGCTCACAGGCTCAGTATGGATAAGACACCAAATATAATAAGCTGAAAAAGGGGACTGTATATGAAGATAACAGGTGTATATGTATAGGGGGAATTGTAAATCTCCGTATAGATCTTTCCCGGGGAAGCACACAACACACAGGCTCAGTATGGATTACACCACAATATAAAAAGCTGAAAAAGGGTAATGTTTTCTGAAGATAACAGGTGTATATAGTATAGGGATAAATTGTAAATCTCTGTATAGATTTCCGGAGAACACACAGATGCTCACAGGCTCAGTAGGATTAGACCACAATATAAATAAGCTGAAAAATGGTACTGTATCTGAAGATAACAGGTGTATATAGTTTGGTAAATTGTGAATCTCCGTATAGATCTTTCCGAGAACACACAGACGCTCCACAGACTCAGTAAAGGATTACACCACAATATAAAAAAGCTGAATAAGGGTAATGTTCTGAAGAAACGGTGTTTTAGTATAGGGGAAATTGTAAATCTCCGTATAGATTCCGAGTAACACACAGACGCTCACAGGCTCAGTATGGATACACCACAATATAAAAAGCTGATAAAATGTTTCTGAAGATAACAGGTGTATTTTAGGGGTAAATTGTAAATCTCCGTAAGAATTTCCGAGTAAAACACAGGCGCTCACAGGCTCAGCATGGATTAGACCCACAATATAAAAAGCTGAAAAAGGGTACTGTATCTGAAGATAACAGGTGTATATAGTTTAGGTAAATTGTAAATCTCCGTAAATTTACGAACAAACACAGATGCTCACAGGCTCAGTATGGATTAACCACAATATAAAAAGCTGAAAAAGTGTACTGTTCTGAAGATAACAGGTGTATATAGTATAAGGGTAAATTGTAAATATCCGTATAGATTTCCATAGAAAACACAGTCGCTCGCAGGCTCAGTATGAATTAACACAATATAAAAAGCTGAAAAAGGTACTGTATCTGAAGATAACAGGTGTATATAGTATAGGGTAAATTGTAAATCTCCGTATAGATTTCCGGAGTAACACACAGATCGCTCGCAGGATTGTATGGATTACACACAATATAAAAAGCTAAAAAGGTACTGTTCTGAAGATAACAGGTGTATATAGTATAGGGTAAATTGTAAATATCCGTATAGATTTCCAGTAAAACACAGGCTCGCAGGCTCGTATGATTAGCACCAATATAAAAAGCTGAAAAAGGGTACTGATCTGAAGATAACAGGTGTATATAGTTAGGTTAATTGTAAATCTCCGTAAAGATTTCCGGAGTAACACATGACACTCACAGGCTCAGTATGGATTACACCACAATAAAAAAGCTGAAAAATGGTACTGTATCTGAAGATAACAGGTTTATAATGGTAAATTGTAAATCTCTGTATAGATTTCAGGAGTACACACAGACGCACACAGTGTCAGTATGGATTAAATCATAATATAAAAAGCTCAAAAAGGGTACTGTATCTGAAGATAACAGGTGTATATAGTTTAGGGGTAAATTGTAAATCTCCGTGAAGATTTCTGGAGTAAAACACAGGCGCTCACAGGCTCAGTATGGATTACACCACAATATAAAAAGCTGAAAAAGGGTACTGTGTCTGAAGATAACAGGTGTATATAGTATAGGGGTAAATTGTAAATCTCCGTATAGATTTCCGGAGTAACACACAGATGCTCGCAGGATTAGTATGGATTACACCACAATATAAAAAGCTGAAAAAGGGTACTGTGTTATGTTACGGTAGCTGAGGAGTGCAGGCAAAAAAGGAAATACACCAGAGCAGTTGGAATCTATGAGATTGCAGTACCCTGACTAACCACCACAACTAGAGGCAGCCGTGGAGCGTTCCTACGTTGGTCCTAGACGCCTCGTCACAGCCTGAGAAACTAACTACACCTAAAGATAGAAATAGGAAAGCTATCTGCCCCGGAGCAGAACCCCAAAGATAATAGAAAGCCCCCAAACATGTAATGGCGGTTAGACAAGAGGAAATACTGACACAGAAGAAAATAGTATGAGCAAACGCTGGGGCCCAAACTATCTAAATAGAAAAGGACAGGAAGGGAACTTACTGCAATCCCAGAAAACCCTGAAAAACACCAACTCTACTAATTTCAAAATCACCTGAGATCACACGACCTCTACCACCTAAATTAGTTCTCTGGTGTAACAAAAACAGCAGCCACTGAAAAAATGGAAAAAGCAAAAGTACAAAACACAGTGGCTGAACTAAACTGAGAGGGCAAAAGCCCCCGGAGGGGACCCTGAAGGCCCCCACAGAAGTGCAGGACCAAATGCAAAAATATAGCAAAAACACAAAATAAGAAATTGTCTTATCTGATAGCAGGAGATGCAGACACGACACAGCAGGCTACAAGGGAAACTGGAAAGAAGGATTCAGACCAGAACAATTGATCACCGGCAACCCTGATGGAAAATGATTCCCTTAAATAAGACCAATCAGTAACACCTGATTCCCAGTCTTCACAATCCTCACTAGTACCGCTTGTAACCACCAGAGGGAGGCTCTGCTCAGAACTCATCTCAAACCCATTCACAACAGTACCCCCCCCTTGAGGAGGGGTCACCGAACCCTCATTTGAGCAACCAGGTCGGTCAGGATGAGTTCTATGATACGCACGGATAAGTCTCCTAGCATGGATGTCCGAAGCAAACACCCAAGAATTATCTTCCTGACCATAACCTCTCCATTTAACCAAATACTGGAGTCTTCGTCTAGAAAAACGAGAATCCAATATTTTCTCAACCACATACTCCAGATTGCCCTCAACCAAAACAGGGTCAGGAGGCACAGCAGCAGGAACCACTGGCTCAACAAACCTCTTCAACAAGGACTTGTGGAACACATTATGGATCTTAAATGTCCCTGGAAGAAGCAAACGAAAAGAAACAGGATTAATAATCTCCATGATCTTATAAGGTCCAATGAACCTAGGCTTAAATTTAGGAGATGCTACTCTCATAGGAATATTCTTTGAGGACAACCAGACCAAGTCCCCCACTTTAAACCGAGGACCATCAGTCCTATGCCGGTTAGCAAACCGCTGGGCCTTCTCCTGAGAGAAGGACAACCTCTCCACTACCTGGTCCCAAATCTGCTGCATACGCTCAACAACAGAGTCAACACCTGGACAGACAGAAGCCTCCGTCTGTCCTGAAGAAAATCGAGGGTGAAACCCAGAATTACAGAAAAACGGAGACATCAAAGTGGCAGAGCTAGCCCTATTATTAAGAGCAAACTCAGCCAAAGGCAAAAAAGAGACCCAGTCATCCTGATCAGCAGACACAAAGCATCTTAGATAAGTCTCCAATGTCTGGTTTGTTCTCTCAGTTTGACCATTGGTCTGAGGATGAAATGCCGAGGAGAAAGACAATTGAACACCCAGTTTAGAACAAAAAGTCCTCCAAAATCTGGAAACAAACTGGACTCCTCTGTCAGACACAATGTTCTCAGGAATGCCGTGTAAACGAACCACGTGCTGAAGGAACAACGGCACCAATTCAGAGGAGGAAGGCAACTTAGGTAATGGCACAAGATGTATCATTTTGGAAAACCTATCACAAATTACCCAGATGGTGGTCATTCTCTGAGAAACAGGAAGATCGGAAATGAAATCCATAGAGATATGGGTCCATGGTCTCTTGGGCACAGGCAATGGCATCAACAAACCACTAGAGCGAGAGCAAGGCTTGGAGCGAGAGCAAGTCCCGCAGGACTGCACAAATTCCCTGACATCGCGAGACAAGGTAGGCCACCAAAAGGACCGACTAACCAAGTCTCTGGTACCAAAAATTCCGGGATGCCCAGCCAATGCGGAACAATGAATCTCAGACATCACACTCTTTTTCCATTGGTCCGGGACAAACAATTTTCCAACAGGGCAGCGCTCGGGCCTATCCTCCTGACACCCCTCCAGAGCAAGTCTCAAATTGGGCGAGATGGCGGAAAGAACTACACCCTCCTTCAAAATAACAGAGGGATCAGATAGCTCAGGAGAGTCCGCAAGGAAACTCCTCGAGAGGGCATCCGCCTTAACATTCTTAGTGCCAGGAAGAAAGGAAACCACAAAATTAAAACGTGTGAAAAACAAGGCCCACCTGGCCTGTCTAGGATTGAGTCGCTTGGCAGATTCCAGATAGACCAGATTCTTATGGTCCGTAAGGACCACCACCTGATGTTTGGCTCCCTCCAGCCAATGTCTCCACTCTTCAAAAGCCCACTTCATGGCCAATAACTCCCGATTACCCACGTCATAATTACGTTCAGTAGGAGAAAATTTTCGAGAGAAAAAGGCACAAGGGTTACTTTTAGAGGTCTCTGGATCTTTTTGGGACAAAACGGCACCTGCCCCAATTTCAGAGGCATCAACCTCCACCTGAAATGGCAGAGAAACATCAGGCTGCCGTAGAACAGGAGCAGAAGTGAATCTCTGCTTAAGTTCCTGAAACGCAGAGACTGCCTCAGGAGGCCAATTCACCACATCAGAACCCTTTCTGGTCAAATCAGTTAATGGTTTAACAATAACAGAGAAATTACCAATAAATTTACGATAAAAATTGGCAAAACCCAAAAATCTCTGAAGAGCCTTTAATGAAGTAGGTTGGACCCAATCACAGATGGCCTGAACCTTGACCGGTCCATTTCAATAACAGATGGGGACAAAATGAATCCCAGAAATGAGATCTTCTGTACGCCAAAAAGACACTTTGATCCCTTCACATACAGAGCATTCTCTCTCAAAATCTGGAATACAGTTCGAACATGTTTCACATGAGAGTCCCAGTCATTAGAAAAAATCAAGATATCATCCAAATAAACAATCAGAAACTTGTCCACAAAATCCCTGAAAATGTCATTCATGAAGGACTGGAAGACGGAAGGAGCATTAGTGAGCCCAAAGGGCATCACAAGGTACTCAAAATGCCCTTCAGGGGTGTTAAATGCCGTCTTCCATTCATCCCCGTGCTTAATGCGAATAAGGTTATACGCCCCCTGAGGTCAAGCTTAGTAAACCAAGTAGCGTTTTTCACCCTGGAAAACAGGTCAGAAATCAAGGGTAACGGGTATTGATATTTCACAGTAATATTGTTCAAGAGACGATAATCAATACACGGCCTTAATGAACCATCTTTTTTGGCCACAAAGAAAAAACCGGCACCTAAGGGTGAAGAGGATGGTCTGATATGACCCTTCTCCAATGATTCCTTGATATAAGACCGCATAGCGTCATGTTCAGGTACAGACAAGTTAAAAAGGCGACCCTTAGGGAATTTACTACCCGGCACTAATTCAATAGCGCAGTCATAGCTCCTATGGGGAGGTAAGGATGCAGATTTACTTTCGCTAAACACATCAGAAAAATCAAACAAAAAGTCAGGAACATCCTCAGCCTGGGGGAGGCAGAAAAAACAGGAGTGTTGGCACTAACACATTGGCAGCCCCAACTGGTTACAGACACAGATTTCCAATCCAAAACAGGATTATGAGACTGTAACCAAGGGAAACCCAGCACTATAATGTCATGCAGATTATATAGAACCAAAAATTTGCAGCACTCCTGGTGATCAGGTTCAACCCTCATTATCACCTGAGTAGAAAACTGGGTTTATTCTCAGCCAAAGGGGTAGAATCGATCCCCAGTAAAGGAATAGACTTCTGTAGGGGTATCAAGGAAAACCCACAACGCTTAGCAAAATCATAATCCATCAGGTTAATAGCTGCTCCAGAATCAACGAAAGCCTGAGCAGAAAATGAGGACAGAGAGCATATCAGAGTGACAGTTAATAAAAACTTAGTCTGAACACTACCCAAGACAACTGAGCGTGCAAAATGTCTTCCCCGCTTAGGGCAGACTGAAATAGCATGAGAGGCATCACCACAGTAGAAACATAACCCATTGCGCTTTCGAAACTCATGACGCTGTGCCCCAGACACCACTCCATCACACTGCATGGGCTCAGCAGCTGGCTCACAAGGCAACACCACTCCACGCATACTTCTCCGCTCACGCAAACGTCTGTCAATTTGAATCGCCAATGACATAGAATCATTGAGACCAGAGGGGACAGGGAATCCCACCATAACATCCTTTACATTATCCGACAGACCCTTCCGGAAAAGGGCCGCCAAAGCGTCGTCATTCCATTTGGTCAGGACTGCCCACCTACGGAATCTCTGACAGTATAACTCAGCGTCATCAAGCCCCTGATTTAATGCCAACAAGGCTTTTTCAGCTTGATCAGTGACATTAGGCTCATCGTACAATAACCCCAAAGCCTGAAAAAATGCATCAACATCACTCAAAACAGGATCCCCAGGTATCAGGGAAAAAGCCCAATCCTGAGGATCGCCGCGCAGGAGAGAGATGATAATTTGAACCTGCTGCGCTGCGTTTCCTGAGGACTTAGATTTTAAGGCAAAAAACAATTTACAATTATTTTTGAAATTCTGAAACTTAGCTCGATCCCCTAAAAACAAATCTGGCATGGGGATCCTAGGTTCCACAACAGGCAACCTAGCAAGATATGCAGCAATACTCTGAACCTCAGTGGCAAGCTGATCCACACGGCCAGACAACTGTGCAAACTCCATTGGAGAAAAGATCCTCCCCAGCACCCAGAGATACAGAGGAAAAAAAAAAAAAAATGCAACAAACAGAAAAATATCTCTGACAACTTTTCTTCCTTCAAAATATTTTTTCCCTTCTGTGAGTACCATACAATTTTTATGGCCGGTGATACTGTTATGTTACGGTAGCTGAGGAGTGCAGGCAAAAAAGGAAATACACCAGAGCAGTTGGAATCTATGAGATTGCAGTACCCTGACTAACCACCACAACTAGAGGCAGCCGTGGAGCGTTCCTACGTTGGTCCTAGACGCCTCGTCACAGCCTGAGAAACTAACTACACCTAAAGATAGAAATAGGAAAGCTATCTGCCCCGGAGCAGAACCCCAAAGATAATAGAAAGCCCCCAAACATGTAATGGCGGTTAGACAAGAGGAAATACTGACACAGAAGAAAATAGTATGAGCAAACGCTGGGGCCCAAACTATCTAAATAGAAAAGGACAGGAAGGGAACTTACTGCAATCCCAGAAAACCCTGAAAAACACCAACTCTACTAATTTCAAAATCACCTGAGATCACACGACCTCTACCACCTAAATTAGTTCTCTGGTGTAACAAAAACAGCAGCCACTGAAAAAACTGGAAAAAGCAAAAGTACAAAACACAGTGGCTGAACTAAACTGAGAGGGCAAAAGCCCCCGGAGGGGACCCTGAAGGCCCCCACAGAAGTGCAGGACCAAATGCAAAAATATAGCAAAAACACAAAATAAGAAATTGTCTTATCTGATAGCAGGAGATGCAGACACGACACAGCAGGCTACAAGGGAAACTGGAAAGAAGGATTCAGACCAGAACAATTGATCACCGGCAACCCTGATGGGAAAATGATTCCCTTAAATAAGACCAATCAGTAACACCTGATTCCCAGTCTTCACAATCCTCACTAGTACCGCTTGTAACCACCAGAGGGAGGCTCTGCTCAGAACTCATCTCAAACCCATTCACAACAGTACTGCATCTGAAGATAACAGGTGTATATAGTTTAGGTGTAAATTGTAAATCTCCGTAAAGATTTCCGGAGTAACACACGGACACTCACAGGCTCAGTATGGATTACACCACAATATAAAAACCTGAAAAATGGTACTGTATCTGAAGATAACAGGTTTATAATGGTAAATTGTAAATCTCTGTATAGATTTCAGGAGTAACACACAGATGCACACAGGCTCAGTATGGATTAAATCATAATATAAAAAGCTCAAAAAGGGTACTGTATCTGAAGATAACAGGTGTATACAGTTTAGGGGTAAATTGTAAATCTCCGTGAAGATTTCTGGAGTAAAACACAGGCGCTCACAGGCTCAGTATGGATTACACCACAATATAAAAAGCTAAAAAACGGTACTGTATCTGAAGATAACAGGTGTATATAGTATAGGGGTAAATTGTAAATCTCTGTATAGATCTCCAGAGTAACACACTGATGCTCACAGGCTTAGTATGGATTGCATCACAATATAAAAAGCTGAAAAAGGCTATTGTTTCTGAAGATAACAGGTGTATATATATTAGGGGTAAATTGTTAATATCCGTCAAGATTTACGGAGTAAAACACAGGCGCTCACAGGCTCAGTATGGATTACACCACAATATAAAAAGCTGAAAAAGGGTACTGTATATGAAGATAACAGGTGTATATAGTACAGGGGTGAATTGTAAATCTACGTCAAGATTTACGGAGTAAAACACAAACGATCACAGGCTCAGTATGGATTACACCACAATATAAAAAGCTGAAAAAGGGTACTGTGTCTGAAGATAACAGGTATATATAGTATAGGGATAAATTGTAAATCTCTGTATAGATTTCCGGAGCAACACACAGATGCTCACAGGCTCAGTATGGATTAGAGCACAATATAATAAGCTGAAAAACGGTACTGTATCTGAATATAACAGGTGTATATAGTTTACGGGTAAATTGTAAATCTCCGTATAGATTTCCGAAGTAACACACAGATGCTCACAGACTCAGTATGGATTACACCACAATATAAAAAGCTGAAAAAGGGTACTGTATCTGAAGATAACAGGTGTATAGTTGTAAATTGTGAATCTCCGTATAGATCTCCGAGCAGCACACAGACGCTCACAGGCTCAGTATGGATTACACCACAATATAAAAAGCTGAAAAAGGGTAATGTTTCTGAAGATAACAGGTGTATATAGTATAGGGTAAATTGTAAATCTCTGTATAGATTTCCGGAGTAACACACAGATGCTCACAGGCTCAGTATGGATTACACCACAATATAAAAAGCTGAAAAAGGGTACTGTATCTGAAGATAACAGATGTATAGTTGTAAATTGTGAATCTCCGTATAGATCTCCGGAGCAGCACACAGACGCTCACAGGCTCAGTATGGATTACACCACAATATAAAAAGCTGAATAAGGTAATATTTCTGAAGATAACAGGTGTATATAGTATAAGGGGTAAATTGTAAATCTCCTTATAGATTTACAGAGTAACACACACGCTCACAGGCTCTGTATGGATTAGAGCACAATATAAAAAGCTGAAAAAGGGTACTGTATCTGAAGATAACAGGTGTATATAGTATAGGGGTAAATTGTAAATCTCCGTATAGATTTCCGGAGTAACACACAGATGCTCAAAGGCTTAGTATGGATTACACCACAATATAAAAAGCTGAAAAAGGGTACTGTATCTGAAGATAATAGGTTTATATAGTTTAGGGGTAAATTGTAAATCTCCGTAAATTTACCGAGTAAAACACACACGCTCACAGGCTCAGTATGGATTAACCACAATATAAAAAGCTGAAAAAGGGTACTGTATCTGAAGATAACAGGTAGTATAGTATAGGATAAATTGTAAATCTCTGTATAGATTTACGGAACAACACACAGATGCTCACAGGCTCAGTATGGATTAAGCACAATATAAAAGCTGAAAAAAGGTACTGTATCTGAAGATAACAGGTGTATATAGTTATAGGGTAAATTGTAAATCTCCGTATAGATTTCCATAGTAACACACAGATGCTCGACAGACTCTGTATGATTAAGCCACAATATAAAAAGCTGAAAAAGGGTACTGTATCTGAAGATAACAGGTGTAATAGTTAGGTAAATTGTGAAATCTCCGTATAGATTCCGGAGTACACACAGATGCTCCAGGATAGTATGGATTACACACAATATAAAAAGCTGAAAAAGGGTATGTATCTGAAGATAACAGGTGTATATAGTTTAGGTGTAAATTGTAAATCTCCGTAAGATTTCCGGAGTAACACAGACATGCTCACAGGCTCAGTATGGATTACACCACAATATAAAAAGCTGAAAAAGGTACTGTATCTGAAGATAACAGTTATATTGGTAAATTGTAAATCTCTGTATAGATTCAGGAGTACACACAGACGCCACAGCTCAGTATGGATTACAACCATAATATAAAAGCTAAATAAGGGTAACTGTTTCTGAAGATAACAGGTGTATATAGTTAAGGGGTAAATTGTTAATATCCTATCAGATTTACGAGTAAAACACAGGCGCTCACAGGCTCAGTATGGATTACACACAATATAAAAAGCTGAAAAAGGGTACTGTATCTGAAGATAACAGGTGTATATAGTATAGGGGTAAATTGTAAATCTCCGTCAAGATTTACGGAGTAACACACAGATGTCAAGGCCTAGTATGGATTACACCACAATATAAAAGCTGAAAAAGGGTACTGTGTCTGAAGATAACTAGGTGTATATAGTATAGGGGTAAATTGTAAATCTCCGTATAAATTTCCGAGCAAAACACAGATGCTCACTTGCTCACATTGGATTAGAGCACAATATAAAAAGCTGAAAAATGGTACTGTATCTGAAGATAACAGGTGTATAGTTTGGTAAATTGTAAATCTCCGTATAGATTTACGGAATAACACACAGATTCTCACAGGCTCAGTATGGATTACACCACAATATAAAAAGCTGAAAAAGGGTACTGTATCTGAAGATAACAGGTGTATAGTGTAAATTGGGTAATTCGTATAGATATCCTGAAGCATCAAACAAGACGCTCAGGCTCGTATGATTACACACAATATAAAAAGCTGAAAAAGGGTATGTTCTGAAGATAACAGGTGTATATAGTATAGGGTAAATGGTAAATCTCTGTATAGATTTCCGGAGTAACACACAGATGCTCACAGGCTCAGTATGGATTACACACAATATAAAAAGCTGAAAAAGGGTACTGTATCTGAAGATAACAGGTGTATAGTTGTAAATTGTGAATCTCCGTAAAGATTCCGGAGAACACACAGACGCTCACAGGCTCAGTATTGATTACACCACAATATAAAAAGCTGAAAAATGGTATGTATCTGAAGATAACAGGTGTATATATAGGGGTAAATTGTAAATCTCTGTATAGATTCGGAGTAACACACAGATGCACACAGCTCAGTATGGATTAAACAAAATATAAAAGCTGAAAAAGGGTACTGTATCTGAAGATAACAGATGTATAGTTAGTAAATTGTTGAATACTCGATTAGATCAACAACACAGGACGCTCACAGGTTCAGTATGGATTACACCACATATAAAAAGCTGAAAAAGGGTAATGTATCTGAAGATAACAGGTGTATATAGTATAGGGGTAAATTGTAAATCTCCGTATAGATTTACGTAGTAAAACACAGACGATCACAGGCTCTGTATGGAATAAAGCACAATATAAAAAGCTGAAAAAGGTGTGAGACAGTGAGGGTATGTGTGATGAATGGGGTGTACATTTCGCCTAGGCACTTTGCTGACTGGTATAAGGGAAATGTATGGCTTTGTAAACCTAGTGGTAGAGAAAGGTCACTACACCTTGCATTCATTACACACTTGCAGCTCAGGCCTGAAACTACTCAGGTGTTAATTAGGAGACCAGAAGTAGGTGTCTGCGAACACAGACAGAGAGCTCGCTTAGTCTGGACAAGGAGTCCCGGCACAAGAAGCAGTCTCCAGGAGTATGAGCTGTCTCAGTCTGGGTTCTCGATGTACCCCGGACACAGGAGTAGTCTCTGTGAAAATCCATGCTGGTAGTTGCTGAATAGGAGGGGAGCTCTCTCAAGTCTGGACGTTGAAGGTGCCTTCAGACACAAGGAGGAGACTCTGTGAACCTACATGCTGGTAAATGCTGAACATATGTGTTGTTTTGGCCCCGGCTGTTAGAGTCGGGACCCGGATAGATAGGGAAATCTATCTAAGTGTAATTAGTGGCTAGACAAGCCTAGGTCTTATGTTTATGATTTGTTTTTATCTGTTTGCTGTGGACTTTAATAAAGCTGGTTGCGGCCAGTTTGCACCAGTACTGCTGTGAATGAACTGTTTCCGTGCCACTCTGTCTACCCAGACGGCGATCCCAGAGCTATATCCCCTGAAAAGCTTACAATTGGCGGAGAATGCTGGGGCAGCACAGTGGCTGATACAATTGGTGCTGGAATGTGCGTGCAGCACAGTGGCTTAGAGACAGCAATAAAGGAGAGAAGTCTGTTGAAGCAGCAACAGAGAAAAAAAAAAAAGTGTGTCAGCAAAAACGTCTGATTGGAGCAGTCTTAAAGAGACAGTAGCCCTAATAGAGTTTGCAAAATAAAAAAAAAAAAAAGTGTGTCTGCACGGCAAAGCTGAACTTGTTGTGGAAAAGACTGTGGAGTGTGCAGCAGCAAAGGAGAAACGTCTATTGGAGCAGTCTTAAAGAGACAGTGGCCCTAATAGAGTTTGCAGAGAAAAAAAAAAAAAAAGTGTCTGCACAGCAGAGCTGAATTTTTCTGTGGAAAAGACTGTGGAGTGTGTATGTCTTGAGTGAAGACTGCCGTTGTTGAGACAGAGAAGTCTGACAGCATGGATGACAGCATGGAGGTGCTGTTTGAACAAATGGCGCAAGTTAGTGTGCAACATAAGACTGCCGTGGTTGAGACAGATAAGTCCGGCAGTATGGAGGAGCTCGTTGAGTACCTGGTCCAGGCCCAGCGAAGCATGCAGCAGAGCATGGAGCAGCAGCGCCTGCAGCACCAGCAGCGCATGCAGCAGGCCCAGCAGCAATTCCTGAAGCAGCAGCAGGAGAATAACCGGTTGTTTTTTGAGCAGGTTGCAGCACTGCAGGGGACTTGCGGCGCATCGTCCCAAAGTGGTGTTGCAAAGTCACCTGCATTGTCCGCTGTAAAGAAGGTGGTAAGACGGTCCCTGAAAAAGATGACACCTCGTGATGATGTGGAGGTATATCTCACTAGGTTTGAGGGACTGGCAGAGAAGGAGAATCTGCCCCTATCTGAATGGGCCATGATGGTCGCACCCTATCTGATTGGAGAACCCCAAAGGGCCTATGCTGACATGAGCGAGCAGGACAGCCAAGACTATGCCAAGCTGAAAGCGGAGATTCTTACCCGGCTGGGTGTTACGGTGACAGCCCGTGCCAGGGGAGTTCATGACTGGAAATGCAGTTGGGAGTCTGCAGTCAGCAAACCTGATTATGGAGTTGAAAAGGTGATAGTGGACCGCTACACCCAAGCACGTCCTCCTGAGGTACAGCCAGAGGTCGGACAAGGAGACCACCAGGACGCCAATGGTCTGGTCAGCCTGATGGAGAGGGCCTTCGCCACCAATGACTGCCTCCGTGACCAGCCGTCTGAGAGGTCGTCACTTCGGAGTTCCTGGACGCCGAACTCTCCCGGTAAGAGCGTTCCAGCTGTTGGGGTCGTGTGGGTGGGAGAGTGTGATGGACAGTGTTGGAGATGTCGTGAAATTGCAGCCAACTGTCCAATAGAGGGGGAGCCTATATGTTGTGATGTTGGCGGATCCCTCTCTCCCTGCGCAGAGCCTGTGTGTGTGTCCACCTCAGCCGAAGAGACTGGACCACAGGGTCCCCGGTGGTTGTAAATGACTGCCCAGCACAGGCCCTCTTGGACTCAGAGAGTCCAGTGACTTCCGTATGGGACAGCCTGATTGATAGGGACTTTATCCCTGATAAACACCTGAGTGTGGTGTGCGTCCATGGAGACACCAAAGTCTACCCAGAGACTGCTGTGGACTTGATCCCCAAACGCGGGAGGTTTCATGTGAAGTGGGGGTAGTGAAAAACCTGGTGCACCCCGTCATATTGGGTAATGACTTTCCCCGGTCTAAGGATCTCTGGGGGAAAAATGTTTCTGATGGACAGTGTGATGAAGCTCATACTGAGGGTGCGCAGTCCCGAGGGGCGGAACACAATGCTAGTGGGCCGTTAAACTTATGTGATGATGATGATGATGATGATAATGATAATGATGATGATGATCATGATAATGATGATGACCATGATAATGATGCTGATGCTGATAATGATAATGATGATGATCATGATAGTGATGATGATACTGATCATAATCATGATAATGATATTGATAATAATGATGACTGTGATAGTGATGAAATTCCTTTGCAGGTGATGTTGGGAGATGAGGATGGTGGTTCTTGGGAACCGAGTGTCCCTGACTTACCTGTGTCCTGTGACAATTTTGAGAGTGAGCAGTGGCGAGACCCCTCTCTTAAAACGGCACAGGAAAATATAAATGTTCTAAATGAGGTTTCCCAAGAGCCTGGCTCTGAGGAGAGGTTTCCTCATGTTGCCATAAACAATAACCTGTTGTATAGGGACACTGAAGTCCAGGGTGAGGTCGTGAGTCAGCTCCTAGTACCTGAGCTATATGGAAGTATAGTGCTGAGGTTGTCACATAGTCACATACTTGAGGGACCACCTGAGGGAAACCAGGGACCAGAGGGTGAAGTTAATGTTGTGGATGACATGTTAACTAAGGTTCCAGATCAAGATGTGAATGAGAATGAATTGTATAACCCTGACAGTGAGCAGGATGTGAATGAAAATGAAGTGTATAACCCTGAAAGTGAGCCGGATGTGGCTGAGAAAAAGGGGTCAAACAGGGGTAGTGGTAGTGATAGTGAATCATCTGATGACAATCAAGCAACCAGTGCAAATGAGGAAGGCATGGTAGCAGAGGAGGTTGAGAGTCCTGAGAGGAAGGCTGATGCTGACCTTGCAGCCGGACAGAAGATGGCATCTGAAGATGTTTTACAGTTGGCCGGTTCCCTGGCGAAGACTAAGGTGAAAGGAGGAGAGCTGAACTTTGAAGGCAGGACTCTGAAACTGAACACAGCCCAAGTAGATGCTGTTGGAAATGTGAAGTTACCAAGGTATGGTGTTGATCTGCATCATGCCAGGGACTCTGAAGGTGATGCTGCAGAGGTGGAAGAAGCCATGGAAGTGGTAGACACCAAGATAGATGCCTCACCAGAAGCTGAGGTCTCGGGTGAAGCTGTGAGGAACAAGACTGAGGATGTGGGGACTGACTCTGCCCCGGAATCTGTTTCTGCCGGAGACAGCGGCATGGACGGTGTTACTGTCCGGATCCGTGGCTGCAACTCGCGAAGCTCGGGCCGGAAGTTCGGCGCCCGGTGCTCCATCGGTGTTCCCGAGCAACACAAAGGATCTGGATAAATCCCAAGATGAGATTTTGAGACATCAGGTTGGCCTTGGTGAGCTCAAGCGCATTTTCATGGAGTCTACACCTGAACCACGTCCCAGTGAGTGGGAGGGGCGATGTGTCGCTCCGTTGCCGCTGCAGACACACGGAGCTCAGATGGGATGCAGAACGTGGTGGAAGAGAAGACTGATGGTAGGGCTTCTGAGCATGTCCTACCAGAAGAGCCTGAAGAAGGGGCCGAAGATGTAAAGGACGTCCAACAACTACAGGAGAAGATGCGTATCCATGAGGTTTCCACCAAAGAAATGAAGACTGATAATGTTGCATTACGCAAGCAGCTGCAGCAGTGTGAACTGGATGTGGCATCTCTTCGTCGGGAACATGAGCGGTTCCAGCAGTTGCTCCAGAGATCACGAGGTGAAAGGGAAGGTGTGTGTGGTGCCTTGCCGGATCGAGAAAAAGTGGTTGCACAGGTACAAGATGAATTGATTACTTCTCAGAAAAAACTCCAAACTGTGATGAAGGAGCGTGATCAGAGCCATGAGGATCTCCTGGAGAAAGAAGTAAGAGCTCTGAGTCTTATGCAAAGTGAGCCTGTAGAAGAAGAGATGAATTATGTGTACCGAAAAAGAAAAACGATCAGCTTCCTCTACAGTGCCAATCGTTTGAACAGTGTGGCTCAAAATGGTCAGAGACCATGGCAGAGGTGCTTAAGTTCTGTGAAATAGACTTTATGAGTCAACCGATATTTAAGAAGAAGAATCAGCAGAGGTGTTCTGACGTGCCTGGTTGTACTTCTCTGAGGAGGCACTATACCGAAACTGAGCCCGGCACTAAGGTCAAGATGAAACTGTGCAGGAGACCCGAGGCCCGCAGAGAGCATAGGCCTGGGAGGGTACAAGGTAGTACGGATGCTTCAGATGAAGAGAAAGCTGATGTTGGCTATGGCTCAGGTGAAGATACAAATGACAATACTGAAGATGAAGCTGATGAGGGCCATGACTGGTCCAGAGTTCACTGTCTCTTTTGGATTGTTAACCAGCCCTCCGGTCTGGATGACCAGACCTCCGGTCTGGAGAAGAGGGGGGGGGTATGTGAGTCAGTGAGGGTATGTGTGATGAATGGGGTGTACATTTCGCCTAGGTACTTTGCTGACTGGTATAAGGGAAATGTATGGCTTTGTAAACCTAGTGGTAGAGAAAGGTCACTACACCTTGCATTCATTACACACTTGCAGCTCAGGCCTGAAACTACTCAGGTGTTAATTAGGAGACCAGAATAGGTG
>JARQOD010009666.1:0-30462 GCA_033576555.1 Oophaga sylvatica
TTATCTTATTATGTCTAGCACAGTCCCTTATATTATTATTATTATGTCTGACAGCCCATTATTATAGTCCTTATTATGTTAGCAGTCTATTAGTTGAGTCCTCTTATATTGACTCCTATATTAGTCTTTTGATATAGTCCTATATGTCCTTTATTACCTTGTACCTTATTAGTCTATAGTAGTTTTACTCTATTTAAGTCTTGTATATTTTTTATTTGCACAGTCCCTAGTATAGGTACATTTATTCTAGACAGTGTATTTAGTTAATTATGCCTCATATAGTTCCATCTATTAGATCTATTAGTGATATTTAGACCTTAGTTAGCCTTATATTGCACTTAGTCCATATATTGAGTCTTTGTTCCTTATTAATCCTATATGTACCTATATAGCTTATTTCTTATGTCATTTATATATGTCTTTAGTCTATATGTCTTTATAAGTCCTTATGTCATTTAATCATTTAAATCAAAGTCTTATAATCTAAGTCCTATATTTCTATATACCATATATGTTACATTATTATGTGACCCTATATTAGCCAGTTTTAATCTTTATATGTTATATTAATCTATTATATTTCTTATATTGATCCTTATGACCTTATTAGTCACTTATATTGCTCATTATGTTACTATATAGTTACCACTTTTAGGTCCTATATTGACTCTTATTTGATCATTATGTCTAATCTGAAGTCTATATATGTGCACTTTTAGCCTTAGTTATATCCTTTATGTAGACAGTCCCTAGTATTAGTGCTCATTTTATTCTAGCACAGTCCCTGTATTGTATACTATTATGTTATCCTATATATAGTTACCATATTTGTTACATCCCTTTTATGTCCCTTATTATGTGACTCCTTATATGTACTCTATTATGTTACACAGTCTTATTATAGTCTCATTATTATGTCTACACGTCCCTCAGTATAGTGTCTCTTATTATTCTAGCACAGTCCCTATATATAGTGTACTCATTATTATGTTACAGTCCCTAGTATGTGACTCATTATTATGTCTAGCACAGTCCCTAGTATATAGTGTCATTATTAGTCTAGCACAGTCCTCAGTATATGTCCATTATTTTTAGCACAGTCCCAGTATATATGTACTCACTATTAGTTAGCACGTCCCTAGTATATAGTGTACTCATTATTATGTCTAGCACAGTCCCTCAGTATAGTGCTCATTATATGTCTAGCACAGTCCCTGTATATGTATATTTTGTCGCACAGTCCAGTTATGTATTTTAGTCACAGTCCCATAGTATATTATTATGTCTAGCACATCCTCTATATGTGTACTCATTATTATGTCTAGCACAGTCCTTAGTAATAGTGTACTCTTTTATGTCACAGTCTTGTATATATGTACTCCTATTATGTTAATCCTATTATGTACTCTATTATGTTGCACATCTATTATAGTTACTCCTTATATGTTCAGTCTTATTATGTGACTCAGTTATTATTTAGACAGTCTAGTTATAGTGACTCTTATTATGTTACAGTCCTTATTAGTGTACATATTATGTACACGTCCTAGATAGTCTCATTATTAGCCAGTTATATAAGTGATATTATTATGTCAGCACAGTCCCTATATATAGTGTACTCATTATTATGTCTACACAGTCCCTCAGTATATAGTGTACTCATTATTATGTTACACAGTCCTTATATAGTACTCTTTATGTCTAGCACAGTCCCTCAGTTATAGTGTACTCCTTATTATTCTAGCACATTTATTCTACACAGTCCTATATAAGTGACTCATTATTATTACACAGTCCCTAGTATATAGTGTACTCACTTATTATGTCTACACGTCCTATATATAGTGTTCATTATTATGTCTAGCACAGTCCTTATATAGTGCTCATTATTATTTACACAGTCCTAGTTATGGTCTCACTTTATTAGACAGTCCTATATATAGTGTCTCTATTGTCTAGCACAGTCCTAGTATATATGACCATTATTATGTAGCACAGTCCCTGTATATAGTCTCATTATTATGTCTACACAGTCCTAGTATATATGCTCATATTATTCTAGCACAGTCCAGTTATAGTGTACTCATTATATGTACACGTCCTATATATAGTGCTCTTATATGTTAGCACATCCTATATATAGTGACTCATTTATGTCTAGCCAGTCCTAGTAATAGTGCCATTATTATGTCTAGCCAGTCCTATATTAGGACTCATATTATGTCACACATCCCATATAAGTGATCATTAGTCTACCAGCCTAGTATATATGCTATTTGTCTAGCAAGCCTATATAGTGATATTATTAACAGTCCTATATATAGGACTATTATGTCTAGCACAGTCCTGTATAGCCTATATTTGCACACCCTAGTAATCATATTCTAACAGTCCTAGAAAGTGCTCATATTATGTCACCCAGTATAGTACTCTTAGTCAGCACAGTCCCTTAGTATATAGTGTACTCACTTATTATGTCTAGCACAGTCCCTTAGTATATATGTACTCACTTATTATGTCTAGCACAGTCCCTTAGTATATAGTGTACTCATTATTATGTCTAGCACAGTCCCTTAGTATATAGTGTACTCACTTATTATGTCTAGCACAGTCCCTAGTATATAGTGTACTCACTTATTATGTCTAGCACAGTCCCTTATATATAGTGGACTCATTATTATGTCTAGCACAGTCCCTCAGTATATAGTGTACTCACTTATTATGTCTAGCACAGTCCCTCAGTATATAGTGTACTCACTTATTATGTCTAGCACAGTCCCTTAGTATATAGTGTACTCATTTTATGTCTAGCACAGTCCCTCAGTATATAGTGTACTCCTTATTATGTCTAGCACAGTCCTAGTATATAGTGACTCATTATTATGTCTAGCACAGTCCTCAGTATATAGTGTACTCATTATTATGTTACACAGTCCCTAGTATATAGTGTACTCACTTATTATGTCTAGCACAGTCCCTCAGTAATATGTCTCACTTATTATTCTAGCACAGTCCCTGTATATAGTTACTCATTATTATGTCTAGCACAGTCCCTCAGATATAGTGTACTCATTATTATGTTACACAGTCCCTCAGTATATAGTGCTCACTTATTAGTCTAGCACAGTCCCTGTATATAGTGACCATTTTATGTAGCACAGTCCCTAGTATATATGTACTCCTTATTATTCTAGCACAGTCCCTATATTAGGCTCTTATTATGTTACACAGTCCTCGTATATAGTTACTACTATTTGTTAGCACAGTCCCTATATAGTGTACTCACTTATTATGTCTAGCACAGTCCCTAGTATATAGTGTACTCATTATTATGTCTACACAGTCCCTCAGTATTGTGTACTCTTATATGTTAGCACAGTCCCTCAGTATATAGTGTCTCATTTTATGTCTACACAGTCCCTAGTATATATGACTCATATTATGTCTAGCACAGTCCTAGTATATAGTGTACTCACTATATGTCTAGCACAGCCCTCAGTTATAGTGACTCATTATTGTCTACACAGTCCTAGTATATAGGCTCATTATATGTTGCAAGTCCCTAGTATATAGTGTACTCATTTTATGTCTACACAGTCCTCAGTATATATGTACTCTTATTATGTCTACACAGTCCTAGATATGTGTACTCATTATGTCTACACAGTCCCTAGATATCTCATTATTATGTCTGCACAGTCCTAGTATATAGTGTACTCCTTATTATGTCTAGCACAGTCCCTAGTATATAGTGACTCATTATTATGTCTACACAGTCCCTCAGTATATAGTGACTCACTTATTATGTTAGCACAGTCCCTAGTATATAGTTCTCATTATTATGTCTAGCACAGTCCCTCAGTATATAGTGATTATTATTATGTCTAGCACAGTCCATATATAGTGTACTCACTTATTATGTTACACAGTCCCTCAGTATATAGTGTACTCATTATTATGTTAGCACAGTCCCTAGTATATAGGACTCATTTTTGTCTAGCACAGTCCTTAGTATATAGTGGCTCATATTATGTCTAGCACAGTCCTAGTATTAGTTACTCACTTATTATGTCTAGCACATCCTAGTATATATGTCTCATGACTCATTATTATGTCTAGCACAGTCCTTAGTAATAGTGTACTCATTATTTGTTACACAGTCCCTTAGTATATAGTACTCGCTTATTATGTCTAGCACAGTCCCTTAGTAATAGTGTACTCAGTTATTATGTCTAAACACAGTCCCTCAGTATATAGTGTACTCAGTTATTATGTCTAGCACAGTCCTCAGTATATAGTGTACTCATTATTAGTCTAGCACAGTCCCTCAGTATATAGTGTACTCACTTATATGTCTAGCACAGTCCCTAGTATATAGTGTACTCAGTTATTATGTCTAGCACAGTCCCTCAGTATATAGTGTACTCAGTTATTATGTCTAGCACAGTCCCTCAGTATATAGTGTACTCGTTATTATGTCTAGCACAGTCCCTCAGTATATAGTGGACTCAGTTATTATGTCTAGCACAGTCCCTTAGTATATAGTGTACTCTTATTATGTCTAGCACAGTCCCTCAGTATATAGTGTACTCACTTATTATGTCTAGCACAGTCCCTTAGTATATAGTGTACTCATTATTATGTCTAGCACAGTCCCTCAGTATATAGTGTACTCATTATTATGTCTAGCACAGTCCCTAGTATATAGTGTACTCACTTATTATGTCTAGCACAGTCCCTCAGTATATAGTGACTCATTATTATGTCTAGCACAGTCCCTTAGTATATAGTGTACTCACTTATTATGTCTAGCACAGTCCCTCAGTATATAGTGTACTCAGTTATTATGTATAGCACAGTCCCTTAGTATATAGTGTACTCGCTTATTATGTCTAGCACAGTCTCTCAGTATATAGTGTACTCAGTTATTATGTCTAGCACAGTCCCTCAGTATATAGTGTACTCACTTATTATGTCTAGCACAGTCCCTTAGTATATAGTGTGCTCAGTTATTATGTCTAGCACAGTCTCTCAGTATATAGTGTACTCACTTATTATGTCTAGCACAGTCCCTTAGTATATAGTGTGCTCAGTTATTATGTCTAGCACAGTCCCTTAATATATAGTGTACTTTTGTGGCCCAGCTGTGCTTGGTACACATGTTCCCTGGAGAATGCACAGATAGGTAATTCACAAATATCTGATAAGCACACAACAGTTGACATTTTTCCTGGTTCCACCAGAGGGAGCCCTTGAGACAGCAGTGAGATAAAGACAATCTAGCTAAAAGTTAGAGAGTCGTTGGTGTTACCTCAGGGAGATCAGACACGACATCTCTGTACGGAGTTACCTCAGGAGAAGCTGACATCTACTGCTGCCTGTGCTCATATTCAGGTGTGTGTAGGACGACAGGCGAGTGGAGAAAGGGAAAGAGTGACCGAGGTGATATAGCAACGATAGCTGCCTCCACTCTACACAACCGGACACCGGGTCCGAAGCTTGCTAGAACCTTCATGGCTAGTGGGAGAAAACTGGAATCCCTGCTGGACTTCAGGTCGCAGAGGGGCCCTTCAGTGCTGATACGTAACCGGGGTTAGGAAGACGGGAGTCTGGCAGGTACCGCCATAGAGACACTGTTCTGTCCACAAAAAGACCTCATCACATAATCAGCCGTGCGTAGAAAGGAGAAGGAGTTAGGCTGGAGTCAGACGGGCGTATAACTCGTGCGATATCGCATCGCACTGCACGGACTGGCCTGACACCTCTCCTGACCTGAGCAACACAGCCTGATGGATTACTATGCAGAGGTCAAGCTTAGGTCAGGAGAGCAGACAGCAAGGACAAGTTTTATGATGCGATTCTCGCACGTGAAATACGGCAGTGTGTCTCTGCCCTTAAACTTAGCTTCATGCAGGTTGGAAACTCACACATTAAGAAGTAAGGAGGCCTTAAACCTACTCAGTGATTACCTGGATGTGCATCCTCCACCCTGAGCAGCTTCCCGGGACATACCTGCAAATACCACCAGTAAAGGTATGGAAAGAGACTGATTTGTGTGTGTCTGACTTATTGCCTGCACCCAGCACCGCCATATACTTTGAGGGATCCAGTCTCGCCTGTGGGAGACTTAACACCTTGCAGCCCAGTAACAACCCCTCTGAGGATTCACCCTGCAGCGCTGGTCACCCTGATCAGAAACCACAGGTGGCGTCACGAACAATTCCTACAATCCCCTGTAAATATCCCCCTTTGAATGAGCGCCCAGGGCAATAGACCGAGCTGCGCTACCCGTGATATTCGCCATAGACTTCAACGGGCTCGGTGCCGAGTACCCCATAACCCTGGTGTTGTGCGACTCATCTACTTGGCGTCACGAACAGGATAAGAAGCTCGCTATATGTGAGTCCTGTGTGCCTAGAATTGGACTGTTTTTGTGCTGGAGACTGTGTTGCTGTTTTGTGATTTTTGGCGCCAATTGTCCGCCATTGCCCGCCAAAGTACAGCGCTAAAGCGCAAAGAGAAGGGGCGTACCTGCAGAAAGCACGGAGTCCCGGACACGCCCCCAACGCTGACGCGGCGGCAGGTCCTGTGGAGAGCTTCAGAGTGCCGGCAATGCAGGTCCTTCCCCATCGCTGTGCCTGGCAGAGCTGCAGCCTTCAGGAGAAGGTAGGAAACACTTAACTAGGGGGGGCACAGACATGTCGCAGCCACAAGCTGACAGCGCGGCCCAGAGCGACCGCTCCGGTGACTTACCCGCCGATGCTGCAGCGCAGGATGGAATCGCTGGCCCCTCACCAGGTCCGGTGGCCCCGATAATACCGCTGACGCTCCCATACTTGCCTGGAGCAAAGTGGCTCCCTCAGTATAGCGGTAAGCCGGATCCCCTTGTCAGGGTTCAAGGGCAAAATATGCAGCATAATGGACATGTACCCTATGACAGAGAAACAAAGAGCTGCAGTAGTATTAGGACAATTGACTGGTGCTGCAGAGAGAGAAGTAGAGACTTGGACAGCTGCAGACCAGGAATCAGTGCTTTCAATTTTCTTAAAGCTACAGACTATTTTTGAGGACCGCACTGAAACAGATCTCCGGATGATGTTTTACCAATGCTCCCAGAGACCAGATGACAGTATTAGGGACTACGCCTGCCGACTACAGGGGACCCTGCGAGCTCTCAAACAGGTTAACCCTATAAGTGCCATTAATGAAAACAAAATGTTGAAGGAACAGTTTGTACGGGGACTGAGGTCCCAAGCTGAAAGCAGGACTGTGCACTGGTGGTCCTTGGATCATCCTGACGCTACCTTTGATGCCCTAAAAGATATGGCTATAAAAGGACTGCGACCCCTGGAAAAGCCTGAGGTGGCAACCCAGTGTCACCCGGGTGAAGCCACTCTAAAGCCGGCAGCATCCACCTTTTTCCCGCTGGTGGCGGAAGCCAAAACGCAGGTGGCGCCCCCTACTGAGTTGGACTGACTGCGCTCAGAAGTGCGCCAGCTGACTAAAAACCTGGCCGCTGTAATGAGTGCCCTGCAACTGCGGAAGGAAGAAGGAGGAAAGATCCTGCTAGCCGACTGCCCAGAGGATGTCCCTTGGATGAACCGGAGGAAAAGAAGGACGTCGCCCCACCGGAGGAGGACAACGCCACTCCCAGGAGCGACCCCTGATCAGCACCATCCTCGCCGAGAGATCATCTGCTACCGTTGCAACAGAAAAGGTCATCTAGCCCAACAGTGTCCTTTAAACGAGCAGATCCTGGGTCCGAGGGCCAACACCCAGGAATAGACTCATCAGGCCCCTCAGACTGGAACCACAGGTTTGTGGGAGGAAGACCCTACCTGTCCATCATCCTGGACGGGATCGCAATCCCTGCCCTGCTGGACACTGGATCTCAGGTGACCATCATACCTGATTCCTTTATAATAAGTTTTGGTCCATGGACAGTCTCCAGCCTCCGAGCCCTGACTTTGCTGTGTACGCCTCTAATGGTCTCCCTGTTGATATACTCGGAGCCAAAAACGTGGACGTAAAGGTGGGCAGAGTGGAGCTGAAGGACCAGGGACTCTTAGAAGTAAAGACTGTAAATGAGGAAAATGGCTTAAATGTGGTTTTAGGTACTAACATTATTAATAACTGTCTGGGAGAAGTTGTGTTTTTGCTCCAACAGCTCGCTGAAGTTGCCAAGCCAAAGCAAAAGGGAGTGATCCAGAGGGAGATCCGGGCCCTGATGTGCCAGCAGCAAGCAAAACTGACAGATGGTGAAATTGGTAATGTACGGGTGACAGACCCGAACCCCATTGTGATACCCCCAATGAGTGAAATGCTTATATGGTGTAGAGCAGCAATAAGTCTGAGAGGACAGAACTACCAAGCAGTAGTAGAGCCCCATTGTTCAGAGCACAGACCTACACTCTTGACTGCCAGAGGGGTAGTGGAGGTACATAATGGGAGAGTACCAGTACGTCTTCTCAACTGGGGAGAAGATGAAGTAAATTTACCACGTTATGCCACTGTTGCTAAATTACATACCGTAGATAACAATTCTATCTCCAACCGAGTCCTTAGCCTCCCGCCAACTAGCGGAGGATAATGACCCAGCAACCCAGGTGGAGGATTGGTGTCAGCAGCTCCATGTCGGGACAGACACCACTCCAGCCCACCAGAAACAGGGAGTACTACGGTGGTACAGGAGTACACACAGGTATTTAGCAAACATCCATTTGACTTTGGGACAATTAAGGGAGTACAGCATCATATCCCAACAGGCAGCCATCCTCCCATCAAAGAGCGGTACAGGCCTATACCTCCAGCACACTACCAGAAAGCCAAGGAAATGTTGCGTGACATGAAGGAAGCAGGGGTGATAAGGGATAGTTGTAGTCCCTGGGCAGCACCTCTAGTCAGTGGCGTAGCGTGTGTGGGGGCGGTCCGCGCCAGGCGGCACGTGTGTGGGGGCGGCGTGGCAGCAATTCAGATTCCTCTCCTCTGTGGGAGAAGCGCGGAGGGGCTAGATCGCGCTGATCGCCTGCCTGCCAGTCCTAGCCTTCTGTCTCTTATCTGCAGCCCTCACAAAGAAGGGAGGGCAGCGGTGGAGGAGGGGAAGGAGCGCTGCAGCTCACATTGAGGCAGCGGGCAGCCTGGACACACCACTGGCTGCTGCAGCGCTAGTGCTGCACTGGCCCCGCCCCCGGCTCAGTTACCTGCGCTGCATCCTAAATCGCAGGGTCTGCAGCTAGTCTGCATCATGAGGGGGCTGGAGCGGCACCGAACAGGTTACACCTTCCCAGCCTAGCCCTGCCTTGCAGAGATTAGCAAGGACTCCATTTCTTCTCCTGCTGACCCAGTTTTCTAGCAGTCAGGAAGAGGCAGACAGACAGACACTTCACCCACAGTGACAGCCTGGCAGCTGGTGCTGATGAGACTGAGCGTCACTGATCGCTGCTGCAGAGCCTGCCCTCATCCATTATTCACAGCACTGATTGTGGGGCCCCCCTGGGCCACGCCCCCAGACCACCTGTCAGCAGCCCACCAGAGGGTTGGTCACTCGCATCAAATACCCCTGAGGTCTGGCTCCTCATCAGATGTCTGAGACCGATGATTCGGGGGATGTGTGGGGCGACTGTGACACTGAGGGTCCGGCCGGTCATTTGTGGGATCAGTTGGATAGGAAGAAATCCATTGTGGTCCATGGACTGTAATCCACCCCGCTGGCCACAATGTCACAGCTGTCATAGATGACTCAGAGATGCATCTACAGTCAGCTACTGCAATGGGATGTTACATCACTATGGACGAAATCAGTGTCAGACTGGGACCCCAGCATTGTTCCCAGGGGCCAACTGTTCTTATACGTGGCCCCAGTCCACACATTGCTCCTGTATAATACACTGGGGGTTTGTCTGATGCAGGATTAGCAGTGGCGTAGCGTTGTACCCTGCGGTCGCCCAGATGTTACATGGGCCAACCCACCAGTCCAAAACTGCTGTAATGAGCGTCATGCAGAAGCATTGGAGCACCAGGCTTTTCCACCTGTATAGAAGGTTTGATCCAGGGATGCATGGTATGTGCTACACATAATCAAGAAGGGTAGTCAAGACACCACCCAAACACGCCCCTCGGCCCCTCTATCCTTTCCAGAGACTGCAGATTGATTATATTCAGCTGCCAAAAATTCAGGGTCATGGGAGTATGGTTGGTGTGTTTTGATTTATTCTCAGGTTGGCCGGAGGTCTTCCCGATTGCCAAGGCTACGGCTGCGGCAACCGCAAAGAAGCTGCTTGGGAGGTGGTGTGCAGGTTGGAGTACCAAGGTGATCGAAAGTGACAGAGGTACACATTTCACAGGTGAAATAATGAATGAAGTCTTGACAGCTCTGGGAATTCAACAAGCTTTCCACACCCCATATTATCCACAAAGCAGTGGAAAAGTAGAAAGACTAAATGGGACATTGAAGTTAAAAATCTAAAAGGCCTGGCTGAAACAGGGAAATCTTGGCCTGAATGTTTACCATTAGCCCTATATTCAGTAAGGTACACTCCAAGTAGAAAAACTGGACTTTCTCCGTATAAAGTACTATTTGGCAAATTGCCTAGTTTAGGATGTTTCTTTTCCCAAGCACTGGAGATGAGTAACCATGTATAAAGCTCATATATAAGGGATTTGCATAAAAGACTCAAGAAAGTATATGATAATGTTTTCAGTTCTCTTCCAGATCCGAACCAGGATCCTGGGAGTCTGCAGCCTGGAGACTGGAGACTGGGTAGTCATTAAAAGACACGTGAGAGAGAGTCTGGATCCGAGAATATAGCTCCACTGATATCCAGAAAGAGAAGGAGTCTGGGTCAGCTGCACACCGGTTATGCTGAGGATCCCAAAGTTTATATAGATCCCATAGGTGTTTCTAGGGGGTCCCAGACGAATACAAAGCTCAGAATCAGATCCTGGGGTTTCCGTTCTCTCATCCCAACTGTGCAGATCAATTACAATGTAGATTAGATAAATTATATATCCTACACCGAGCAAAGATTTATCAATTTTAGTCAAGATGCTTTCCAGGGTATAGTTGAGGAATTGGGCCCCAACACAAGAATGACTCTTCAAAATAGACTGGCCATTGACATGATTCTAGCTGAAAAAGGTGGGGTCTGTGGGATGATAGGGGAAGAATGTTGTATTTATATTCCCCAGAATTCTGTAGTCAATGGTAAAACTATAGTGGCCCTTACAAAGATTAAAAATCTAGCTCAGGAAGTAAAGGCCAATGCAGGAGTAGATACCTCTTTCTTCTCAGGGTGGCTTGGAGGACTTAAAGGATTTCTCCAACAAGCCTGCTTAGTGGTAACAGGGCTTTTGGTGCTAGGATTGATAATTCTATGTTGTGTGATATCTATGTATAGAAAAGCTGTGACCAATGCAACCGCCTCCTCAGGTATTTTCCTTCATCAGGAAGTTGTGTCCCTGCTATATGATGACACTGATAAGGGTGATATGGAGAAATATACCCCGCAGGATAAACCTGATAAAACCCCCTATGACAAAATACAGATGGAAATGAGAGATTTAGTTTAGGGATAGTGGGAGAACTCCATGTGCAGGTTTGGTAGGGACTTGGTTGTTTGGGGCGGTCTATAAGGGGCCAGCTTCTGAAATGACCAAGTGAAGAAATCCACTACCCCTGTCCCCACACATGGACAGTCTCAAAGGTAGTCAAGGGAAAACTTAGTGTTTAGGGGGATTGTCAAGGTAAAAATATATTTTCTATTTCTATATGTTTATGTGTTTACCACTAATTTGTTCTTTGTTCCTGAAACACGAAGTTTCCCTTAAATGAGTATTATTCAGAGTGAAAAATATTTAGACTTGAGAGTCCTCAGTGGTTGATACCTTTTAATGGCTAACTGAAAAGATGGTAACAAATTGCAAGCTTTCGAGACTACTCAGGTCTCTTCATCAGATTGAAATTTATTCTAAGATGTCAGTATCAGCTAATGTCTGTCTCCACCTTTTGTCCTACCACTGTACTACATTAACTATTATGTTACGGTAGCTGAGGAGTGCAGGTAAAAAAGGAAATACACCAGAGCAGTTGGAATCTATGAGATTGCAGTACCCTGACTAACCACCGCAACTAGAGGCAGCCGTGAAAGCCCCCAAACATGTAATGGCGGTTAGACAAGAGGAAATACTGACACAGAAAGAAAATAGTATGAGCAAACGCTGGGGCCCAAACTATCTAAATAGAAAAGGACAGGAAGGGTACTTACTGCAATCTCAGAAAACCCTGAAAAAACACCAACTCAACTAATTTCAAAATCACCTGAGATCACACGACCTCTACCACCTAAATTAGTTCTCTGGTGTAACAAAAACAGCAGCCACTGAAAAAACTGGAAAAAGCAAAAGTACAAAACACAGTGGCTGGACTAAACTGAGAGGGCAAAAGCCCCCGGAGGGACCCAGAAGGCCCCCACAGAAGTGCAGGACCAAATGCAAAAATATAGCAAAAACACAAAATAAGAAATTGTCTTATCTGATAGCAGGAGATGCAGACACGACACAGCAGGCTACAAGGGAAACTGGAAAGAAGGATTCAGACCAGAACAATTGCTCACCGGCAACCCTGATGGGAAAATGACTCCCTTATATAAGACCAATCAGTAACACCTGATTCCCAGTCCTCACAATCCTCACTAGTACCGCTTGTAACCACCAGAGGGAGCCTCTGCTCAGAACTCATCTCAAACCCATTCACAACAATTAACTATCTAATAACTTGAACTGGACCCACTAAAATGCCCCCACCTTTGGGGAACTGAGAAACCACGTGATATACAGAATCGATTCTCAGGAAATGAAACTCAAGGATACACGATGAAAGGAGGACTTAGAAGAAGATCTAAGGACCAATTAGAGATGGCCAGATGCTGGACATGTACATATATGGACATCTATAGCTTACCTCCCTGCTCTCGTCCACCCTTTTACTCCACCCTGACATCCTGGGTAGATAATCTTATGTATGTGAAAATAAAGCTTAGAACTTGCCCTGGTGGTCGCCTGTAAGCACCATTTTTTGGAGCATGCTCTAAGACTGAACCAGCCTGATTGTCTGACTCTTTCTTATCCTGATATCACATGCTCATAGTCTAATTCGGAGTGACTGGAGGATGATTGATTGGTTTGTCATTATGACCTCAACAGTACTTGGGACATATTGTCAGCTCAGAAGGAGTAGCGCAGGACCCCGAGAAGGTCACTGCCATCCAGAAATGGCCAGAGCCGAAGAATCTCAAGGAGGTGCGCCAGTTCCTGGGACTGACAGGTTACTACCGGAGGTTTGTAAAGGACTACACCAAGAAAGCAGCGCCTCTGCAGGACCTCCTGGTAGGACAAACCCCTCAAGAGCAGAAATCCTCCATTCCACTGGGGTAAAGAACAAGCTGAGGTGTTCAAGGAGATGAAGGAGATCCTGACAGGCGATGAGATCTTGGCCTACCCTGACTACAGCCAACCGTTCCTGCTGTACACTGATGCCAGCAACGAAGGATTGGGAGCTGTCCTCAGTCAGAAACAAAATGGCCAAGAAAAAGTCATCGCATATGCAAGCAGGAAGCTCCGGCCGACCGAGAGAAACCCAGAGAACTATAGCAGCTTCAAGTTGGAGTTCCTGGCGCTGGTCTGGGCCATTACAGAAAGGTTCAAGCATTACCTAGCCTCCAGCAAGTTCACTGCTTACACAGACAATAACCCCTTGACACATCTTGAAACAGCCAAGCTGGGAGCCATGGAGCAACGTTGGATGGCTCGGCTGTCGAACTATCAATTTACCATCAAGTACAGGACGGGCCGTAAGAACGCCAACGCTGACGCCTTGTCCAGAATGCCGCATGAATCCGACACGGAAAAGGAATCGGATGACCTAGAAGAAATTGAGCTACCTGCATTCCACAGAAATGGGATGATCCACGAACAACGAGCCTACAGGAGGCAGCGTGGTAAGACGTTAAACCCTTTACCTCACCACAGCTGGAAGGAGACTCAGAACAGTGACCCAGTTGTCAGTCGTATCAAGGCGCTGATAACTCAGGAAGGTTCCTCCTTGGAGAAGGATGCGTCTCAACAAGCAAAGCAGCTGTGGAACGAGAGAAGCCAGCTGTTCATCTACCGAGAGAAGCTGTGCCGAAGGTACGTCAACCCCAGAACCCATGAGATGGTATGGCAGATAGTAGTGCCAAGAACAGACATCCAGATGGTGTTGGAAGCCTACCACGATCGAGCGGGGCACTTTGGCTGGAAGAAGCTGGAAACCCTGCTGAAGTGTCGTTTCTACTGGGTGGGAATGCGAAGTTCCATCGAGAAATGGTGTAAAAACTGTGCGTCCTGTAGCCTCCGAAGAAAAGACTACAGTAGCCAGAAAGCACCCCTGCAGCCCATCAAGACGACTCGTCCCTTGGAGATCGTGGCATTGGACCATGTCAAGTTGTCACCCAGCCGGTCAGGACACTCGTATGCCCTGACGATGGTGGATCACTACTCCAGGTACCTGGTGGTCGCCCCTGTCAAAGATCTGACAGCTGAAACAGCAGCAAAGACGTTCCAAGCGTATTTCTGCAGACCACAACGGATATCCTGAGCAGGTGCTAACTGACCAAGGCCCAGCCTTCGAGGCCGAATTGTTCAAAGAGTTCTGTCACCTGTACGGGTGTAAGAAAATAAGAACCACACCGTACCACCCCCAAACCAATGGTCTCTGTGAGAAGATGAATCACATAGTCATTGATCTGCTGAAGACGGTACCACTTGAGGAGAGGAATCGGTGGCCAGACCTACTACCTGACCTGGTAGATCTGTACAATCACATACCGGTGAGTTCCACCAACTGCACTCCAGCCTACCTTATGCGAGCAAGACCAGGAAAGCTGCCCATGGATTTGGAACTTGGTGTTGTAGAACCAGAAGCTGATGTTATTACTGAAGATTGGGACACAAACAGACAGGAACAGTACAGGAGAGAACAAGCCTGCGTGGAAGATAGTCTCAATAAAGTAAGGGAAAAGCAAGAGGAGAACTACAACAAAAGCGCGCCAGCTAAGCCTTTTATGCCTGGAGAAATTGTGCTAAAAAGAAAAAGAAGAACGCACAAATTGGATGATCAGTGGGAACAAGAGCCATATGTCGTGCAAAATTCCAAATTTGACAACAGGAAAACCTGTACCATTAGCAAAGATGGAGGAAAAACGACCACCACAGTATCCAGAGACCACCTAAAACTGTGTCCAGACATGTTAAAACTTCCCGAGGAAGAATTTGTTATGGAAAAAGAGAAATCAGGTGAAGTCATACACACGGACTTAGGAGATTTTCCTGCAGATTGGCCTTGTATCGGAGATGCTGTGATTGTTCCAGTACTTCAATTTTACCAACCACAAGAAGCGCTTCAACGTCCAGTTGAGCCAGTTGCCGCAGCAGAAGAAATAGTTCAAGAAGAACCTGCTCCTGTAGCATCCTCAGAAGTAGTATCTCAAGAAGTGGAACCTCAAGACGTGGAACTACCAGAAGAATCCCCTGGCGAAACAGAACCGCATCGCCCAGCCACTAGTATGCTTGCCAGATCCCTAGAGAGGAAGGTTACCTGTTAGGTACCAAGAGTAGTCCTAGCAAATTAATCCAGTAGGACCCAGACAGGGTTTACTTAACTGTACAAAGTTATGAAGAAAATTACATTTTATTGAGAATGTTTATATGCTAAAGTGGTTAAGATAGAAATGTGATTTTTCTAGAAACGTTCTTATGCCAAGGACTGCGTGGCTGAGGACTTTGCCAGCCCAAAAACTGTGTTGTAAATAGTTGGCACTCAGTGCCCCATCTTGGTTTTTTACGTAAAGCCATTTTACCTCAGAAGAAAAACCTGTATGGTGTGGCCTTGAGTGAGGTCTTCAGCACAGAAGTCCTGCAGCCCACCCAGGACCCTCGTGGGAGGTTTTTGGTGCGGGTCCTCCACAAGAATATTGTATTTATTGTGAAAATATTTTGATATTTTTCTATTTTGCAACTTGTACACAATGTAACGTTAAAGTGTCCTTACCTCCCGCAAGGGATGAGTTATGTTTATAGTTATTTGTTGATGTTATTAATAAAAATTGTTTTTCCTTTTTCAGCCCGGGAGTGCTGACGATAACTAGGGGGGGATGTGTGGCCCAGCTGTGCTTGGTACACATGTTCCCTGGAGAATGCACAGAAAGGTAATCACAAATATCTGATAAGCACACAACACTTGACATTTTTCCTGGTTCCACCAGAGGGAGCCCTTGAGACAGCATGAGATAAAGACAATCTAGCTAAAAGTTAGAGAGTCGTTGGTGTTACCTCAGGGAGAGCAGACACGACATTTCTGTACGGAGTTACCTCAGGAGAAGCTGACATCTACTGCTGCCTGTGCTCATATTCAGGTGTGTGTAGGACGACAGGCGAGTGGAGAAAGGGAAAGAGTGACCGAGGTGATATAGCAACGATAGCTGCCTCCACTCTACACAACCGGACACCGGGTCCGAAGATTGCTAGAACCTTCATGGCTAGTGGGAGAAAACCGGAATCCCTGCTGGACTTCAGGTCGCAGAGGGGCCCTTCAGTGCTGATACGTAACCGGGTTAGGAAGACGGGGGTCTGGCAGGTACCGCCATAGAGACACTGTTCTGTCCACAAAAAGACCTCATCACAAGATCAGCCGGGCGTAGAAAGGAGAAGGAGTTAAACTTAGCTTCATGCAGGTTGGAAACTCACACATTAAGAAGTAAGGAGGCCTTAAACCTACACAGTGATTACCTGATGTGCATCCTCCACCTGAGCAGCTTCCCGGGACATACCTGAAAATACCACCAGTAAAGGTATGGAAAGAGACTGACTTGTGTGTGTCTGACTTATTGCCTGCACCCAGCACCGCCATATACTTTGAGGGATCCAGTCTCGCCTGTGGGAGACTTAACACCTTGCTGCCAAATAACAACCCCTCAGAGGATTAACCCTGCAGCGCTGGTCACCCTGATCAGAAACCACAGGTGGCGTCACGAACAATTCCTAAAATCCCCTGTAAATATCCCCCTTCAATGAGCGCCCAGGGCAACGGACCGAGCTGCGCTACCCGTGATATTCCCATAGACTTCAACGGGCTCGGTGCCGAGTACCCCATAACCCTGGTGTTGTGCGACTCATACTCACTTATTATGTCTAGCACAGTCCCTCAGTATATAGTGTGCTCACTTATTATGTCTAGCACAGTCCCTCAGTATATAGTGTACTCAGTTATTATGTCTAGCACAGTCCCTTAGTATATAGTGTGCTCAGTTATTATGTCTAGCACAGTCCCTCAGTATATAGTGTACTCACTTATTATGTCTAGCACAGTCCCTTAGTATATAGTGTACTCACTTATTATGTCTAGTACAGTCCCTCAGTATATAGTGTACTCACTTATTATGTCTAGCACAGTCCCTCAGTATTATTAGTGTACTCACTTATTATGTCTAACACAGTCCCTTAGTTATAGTGTACGTACATATTATGTATAGCACAGTCCCTCAGTATATATAGTGTGCTCCTACTTATTTTGTTCTAACACAGTCCCTAGTACAGTATATAGTGTACTCACTTATTATGTCTAGCACAGTCCCTTAGTACATAGTGTACTCACTTATTATGTCTAACACAGTCCCTTAGTATATAGTGTGCTCAGTTATTATGTCTAGCACAGTCCCTAGTATATAGTGTGCTCAGTTATTATGTTTAGCACAGTCCCTTAGTATATAGTGTGCTCAGTTATTATGTCTAGCACAGTCCCTCAGTATATAGTGTACTCACTTATTATGTCTAACACAGTCCCTTAATAATAGTGTGCTCAGTTATTATGTCTAGCACAGTCCCTCAGTATATAGTGTACTCAGTTATTGTCTTGCACAGTCCTCAGTATATAGTGTACTCACTTATTATGTCTAACACAGTCCCTTAGTATATAGTGTACGTACATATTATGTATAGCACAGTCCCTCAGTATATAGTGTGCTCACTTATTATGTCTAACACAGTCCCTTAGTACAGTATATAGTGTACTCACTTATTAATTGTATAGCACAGTCCCTCAGTATATAGTGTGCTCACTTATTATGTCTAGCACAGTCCCTTAGTACATAGGTACTCACTTATTATGTCTCAAACACAGTCCCTTAGTATATAGTGTGCTCAGTTATTATGTCTAGCACAGTCCCTTAGTATATAGTGTGCTCAGTTATTATGTTTAGCACAGTCCCTTAGTATATAGTGTGCTCAGTTATTATGTTTAGCACAGTCCCAGTATATATGACTACCTGACAGACAGGCCGCAGTTTGTAAGGATGGGGGAGGTGGTATCTGGCAGTGTACGGAGCAGTGTGGGAGCCTCTCAGGGTACAGTGCTGTCACCCTTCCTCTTCTCATTGTATACAGCTGACTTTCAGTATAAATCTGATTTTTGTCACCTCCAAAAATTCTCAGATGACTCCGTGATTGTAGGGGGCATTGTGGGGGGCCGGGGGGAGGAGGAATATAGAAGGGTGGTTTCTGACTTTGTGGATTGGTGTCAGACTAACTGTCTAGAACTAAATGTAAAGAAAACCAAGGAGATGGTGGTGAGTTATAGAAGGAAAAAGGAGGATTACATACCAATCACCATTGCAGGCCAGGAGGTTGAGATTGTTGAGAGCTACAAATATTTTGGGGGTTCACATTGACAGTAAACTTGATTGGAGGTGTCATACAGAAAAGGTTTACAAGAAAGAGAATGAGCAGACTGTACTTTCTGCGGAAGCTCAGGTCGTTCAATGTGGCAGTAAAATGCTGGAGATGTTCTACCAGTCCGTTGTAGCAAGCGCCACTCTTTTTTGCTATCATTTGCTGGGGCAGTAGTGTGCGAGTATCTGACGCTATTAAGCTCAACAAACTTATCAAGAAGGCAAGTGCAGCTGTTGGCCTCCATCTTGACTCTTTTCAGGAGGTATTGGAGGATAGAATTCAGAAGAAGTGTAGGGCTATAATGAACAATAATACACACCCACTATACGAGCTGTTCTTGAATCAGAAGAGCACATTCAGCAGCCGTCTAATCCTACTAAGGTGCAAGAAGGAGAAATTCAGGAAATCGTTTGTACCTACTGCTATGGGGATGTTATAATAATTCCTAAGGGTGGCAGAAAAATAATGACTGATGGCTGGTGTACTAATGTCAATTAACATTATCTTAATTACACCTGAACTAGCCACTTTTATTTATTATGTAATGTTGGTATACCTGTGCAAGATTTGTGTCCTAATATTTTATGTACTGCTGTTTGTATTGCTGCTGTAATACTGTAATTTCCCCCCGGGATCAATAAAGTGTATCGTATCGTATCGTATATAGTGTGCTCAGTTATTATGTCTAGCACAGTCCCTCAGTATATAGTGTACTCACTTATTATGTCTAACACAGTCCCTTAGTATATATTGTACTCACTTATTATGTCTAGCAATCCCTCAGTATATATGTACCCAGTTATTATTTTAGCACAGTCCCTCAGTATATGTGTACTCCTTATTATGTCTAGCACCAGTCCCTCATATATAGTGACTCACTTATTATATCAAAACACAGCCCTTAGTATTTAGTGTGCTCACCTTATTATGTCTAGCACATTCCCCCCATATATAGTGTACTCACTTTTTTGTTAAACACAGTCTCTCAGTATATAGTGTGCTCACATTAAATGTCTAGCACATTCCCTCAGAAAAATTTGTACTCACTTATTTTTGTCACACAGTTCTCAGTATATAGTTTGCTCAGTTATTATGTCTAGTACCGTCCCTCAGTATATGTGTATACTTATTATGTCTAGCACAGTCCCTCAGTATTGTTACTCACTTATTAAAGGGCTAGTACAGTCCCTCATAATAGTGTAATCCAATTAAAGTCTAAACACAGTCCCTCAGTATATAGTGTACTCACTTATTATGTCTAGCACGTCCCCCCAGTAAAAAAGTGTACTCACTTATTATGTCTAACACAGTCCCTCAGTAATTAGTGTACTCACTTATTATGTCTACACAGTCCCCCAGTATTTTTATTTTCCACTTTTTTATGTCAAACACATCCCTTAGTATATAGTGTACTCACTTATTATGTCTAACACAGTCCCCCTTTGTATAAGTGTGCTCACTTAATTTTTCTAACACAGTCCCTCAGTAATTTGTGTACTCACTTATTATGTCTAGCACAGTCCCTCAGATATAGTTTACTCACTTATTATTTTCTAACACAGTCCCTTAGTATATATTGTACTCACTTATTATGTCTAAAAACAGTCCCCCAGTATATAGTGTACTCACTTATTATTTCTAGCACAGTCCCTCAGTAATAGTGGGACTCACTTATTATTCTAGCACAGTCCCTCAGTATATAGGTACTCACTTATTAAGTCTAACACAGCCCTTAGTATATAGGTGCTCATTATTTGTTTACACGTCCCTCGTATATAGTGTGCCATTATTATGTCTAGCACATCCCCAGTATATAGGTACTCACTTATTATGTCTAGTACAGGGCCCTCAGATAAAGTGTGCTCCCTTATTATGTGAGCATCTGGGATGCTGGGATGTTGATCTCCGCAAGGAGTGACATATTTCTTGGACAATGGTCTGACGCCTCTCACACAAGCCAAACCAGATCTCCGCTTTGCACTGACGAGGGGCTGAACCGAAACACAGTGCGCAAATTGAGATTTGGTTTGGCTATTTTTCCTAGGTCATGTGATAAGGCTCGAAAGGGTCGACATTGACTTGTAGGATTGCTACCTTCCAAAAGGTGGCACTAGGTTCTAGCTCTCTTCCTCCCGAAGAGACAATTTGCATAATTTTGCATATTTCCCAGAGGAGATTTCGGCTTAAGTCTCCTCATCTGCAAAAGCTTAGAAAGTTGAAACTCCGCAAGGATGACGATATTTCTTTGGAAATGGTCTGAGCCTCTCACACAGCCAAAACCCGATCTCCGCTTTGCAAATGACGAGGGGTGAAACCCCCAAACAAGTGTCTGCAAAAATTGAGATTCTTTTGGCTATTATCCTAGGTCATGTGATAAGGCTCTTAAAGGGTCGAATTGGGCTTGTAGGATTGCTACCTTCCAAAAGGTGGGGACAAGTTCTAGCTCTCTTCCTCTCTGAAGAACAATTTGCATAATTACATATTTCCCAGAGGGCATTGCGGCTTTAAAAATCTCCTCATCTGAATGCTTTCATGTTGATCTCCCCCAAGGGTGACGATATTTCTGGGGCAAGGTCCCGACCCTACACAACCAAACCAGATTTTCCGCTTTGCACTGACGAGGGGCTTTTACCCCGAAAACAGTGTCCCGCAAATTGAGATTTGTTTGGCCCATTATTTCCCAGGTCATGGGGATAAGGCTCGTTAAAAAGGGTCGACATTGACTTGTAGGATTGCTACCTTCCAAAAGTGGCACTAGAGTTCTAGCTCCTTTTCCCCTCGAAGAGACAAATTTGCATAATTAGCATATTTCCCAGAGGGCATTGCGGCTTTAAGTCTCCTCATCTGCATGCTTAGCATGTTTAATCTCCGCAAGGGGTGACGATATTTCTTGGACAATGGTCTGACGCCTCTCACACAGCCCAAAACCCGATCTCCGCTTTGCACGACAGGGGCTGAACCCCCAAACACAGTGTCTGCAAATTGAGATTCTGGTTTGGCTATTATCCAGGTCCCGGTGATAAGCCCCTTAAAGGTCAAAATTGACTTTTGGATTGCTACCTTCCAAAAGGTTGCACTAGATTTTTTAGCTCCTTCCTCTCTGAAGAGACAATTTTGCATAATTAGCATATTTCCCAGAGGACATTGCGGCTTTAAGTTCCTCATCTGCATTCTTACATTTTATCTCCGCAAGGAGTGACGATATTTCTTGGACCCCAAAGGTCTACGCCTCTCACACACCAAACCAGATCTCCGCTTTTTCCTGACGAGGGGCTGAAACCCCGAAAAAACAGTGTCTGCAAAATTGAGATTTGGTTTGGCTTTTACCAGGTCATGTGATAAAAGGGCCCTTAAAGGGTCGACATTGATTGTAGGATTGCTACCTTCCAAAAGGTGGCACTAGGTTTCTAGCTCTCTTTCCTCTCTGAAGAGAAAAATTTTGCATAATTAGCATTTTCCCCGAGGAGCATTGCGGCTTTAAGTTCCTCATCTTCATGCTTAGCATGTTGATCTCCGCAAGGGGTGGGCATATTTCTTGGCCCAAAGGTCTGGACGCTCTCACACAGCCAAACGAAACTCCCCTTTGCATGGACGAGGGCTGAACCCCGAAACACAGTGTTCTGCAAATTGAGATTCTGGTTTGGCTATTACCTAGGTCATGTGATAAGGCTCGTTTAAAGGGTCCACATTGACTTGTAGGATTGCACCTTCCAAAAGGTGGCACTAAGTTCTAGCTCTCTTCCTCTTGAAGAACAATTTCATAATTATCACTTTTATTTAACACAGTCCTTAGTATATAGGGGACTCACTTATTATGTCAAGCACAGTCCTTAGTATATAAGTGTACTACTACTCACTTATTATTCAAAGCACAGTCCCTTAGTATATAGTGTACCACTTATTATGTCTAGAACTCCCTCAGTATATAGTTACTCACAATATTTGTCAGCACAGTCCCTCAGTATATAGGTACCCCACTTTTTATGTCTAGCACGGGTCTCTTAGTATAATATGTCCCTCCTTATTATGTATGCACAGTCCCTCAGTATATAGTGTGCTCACTTATTATGTCTAACACAGTCCCTCAGTATATAAGTGTACTCACTTATTATCTCTAGCACGCCCTTAGTATATAGGTGTACTCACTATTATGAAATAGCACAGTCCCTCAGAATATAGTGTACTCATTTTAAAATGTCTACCATCCTCAGAAATGTACTCACTTTTATGTATAGCCAGCCCTCAGTATATAGGTACCCCAGTTATTATGTAAGCACAGTCCCTTAGTAAAGTGTGCTCAGTTATTTGTCTCAATACATGCAGAAAAGAGTGGATTCCAGTCCGAGCTGCCCAAATAATAGATTTCCAAGACATATTAGCATTTTAAGAAGTGGTTTAATCTACGCGTTTGGGTGAATACCACATATAGCACTATACAGTATGTGGTTTTTCCTGAAAAAGGGGGTGGTATTCACCTGAATCCGTAAATTAAACCACTTCTTAACTGCTACTATTTCTTGGAAATCTATTATTTGGGCAGCTCGGGACTGGAATCCACATCTTTTCTCAGTGTATTGTATTATCGGTCGTCGACCGACCTGTGGCTGCGGCAGCCTCCCTAATGTGCTTTAAAACCCTAATACCGGGTTGAGCATTCCTACTTAACCCCCTTTAAACCCCCAAGGGTGGTTTGAACGTTAATGCCCGGGGCAATTTTTAAAATTTCTGACCACTGTCTCTTTTGGGTTATAACTCTGGAACGCGGTCAACGGATCTTCGCGATTCTGAGATGTTTCTCGTGACAAATTGTACTTCACGTTGTGGTAAAATTTCTTCCATATAACTTCGTTTATTTTTGAAAAAAAAACGCAAATATGGCGAAAATTTTTTAAAATTTTGCAATTTTCAAACTTTGAATTTTTTATTCCCTTAAAACAGAGAAATATATCCATAAAATATAAGAAATAACATTTCCCACATGTTACTTTACATCAGCACAATTTTTGGAACCCCAAAATTTTTTTTTGTTAGGAAGTTATAAGGTTAAAAGTTGACCAGCGATTTCTCATTCTTACACAAAATTTACAAAGCCTTTTTTTTAGGGGGCCACCTCTCATTTAAGTCACTTTGAGGGGTCTATATGGCAGAAAATACCCAAAGTGACACCATTTTAAAAACGCACCCTCAAGTACTCAAAAACCCATTCAAGAAGATTATTAACCCTTTGGTGCTTCACAGGAACTAAAGCAACGGGAAGGAAAAAATGAATATTTATTTTTAGCCACAAAAATGATCTTTTACAAACTTTTTTTTTTTTTTTCACAAGGGAAAAGGAGAAAAGGGGCAGATAAGGTTGTTATGCAATTTTCCTGAGTACGCCCAAAACCCCCAAAATGTGGGGGAAAAACCACTGTTTGGGCACACGGCAGAGCTCGTAAGGGAAGGGGCGCCGTTTGCTTTTTCAAACTAAAATTGGGGTGGAATTGAGATTGGACCCATGCGTGTTTGGAGAGCCCTGAGCGCTAACATGGAAACCCCCCAAGGACACCATTTTTGGAAACTAGACCGCCCAAGGTACTTATTAGATCTGTTGTGAGCACTTTAAACCCCCAGTTTTCACAAAAGTTATAATGCCTGGGTGTGAAAAAAAAAAAAAAAAATTTTCCACAAAAATGAATTTTTCCCAAGGAAATTGGACCCCCAAAAATTTTTGTCCAATTTGTCCTGAGTACGCTGATACCCCAAGGGGGGGGGGGAAACTGTTTGGGGTGCACGCGGGGCTTGGAAAGGAAGTAGTAACATTTTGGAATGCAACGTTGATGGGGTCTGTTCCGTTTGCAGTGCCCCAAAGCCTAAATAGTTTGGGAAACCCCCACAAGTGACCCCCTTTGGAAATAGACCCCCTAAGGAACTTATCCCTAGTCTTTGGTAGCACTTTAACCCCCAAATGTTTCCCACAAATTTTAAAAACCCCCGGGCTGAAAAAAAAAAAATCCTTTTTTTTTTTTCCCAAAAAAAATTTACTTTTAGTAAAAAAATTTTTTTTTTTCCCCCAAGGTAACGGGAAAAAATTTTGGGACCACTTAAGTTTTTCCCCCAAAATTTTCCTGAGAAACGGTCCCCCAAAATGGGGGGGGAAGCACTGTTTGGGCCCCGGCAGAGCTCGGAATGGAAGGACCCCATTTTTTTTTTTTTTCCAAAACCAAAAATGGCTGAATTGGAGATTGGATCCATGTTCATTTGGAGAGCCCCTGATGTGCCAAACAGTGGAAACCCCCCACAAATGCCCCTTTTTTGGGGGAAACAACCCCCAAAAAGGGGAATTTTTTTCTAGACTTTGGTAAAAAAATTTTTTCCCCCCCAAAAGTGTTTTCACACAGTTTAAATGTAGATCGAAAAATTTAAAAATCAAAAATTTTTTTCCACAAAAAGATCTTTTCCCCCCCAATTTTTTTTTTTCCCAAAGGGGGAAAAAAAACTCCAAAATTTTTTGTGAAATTTTTCCCCTAGTCCTGATACCCCATAGGGGGGGAAAACCCCATTTTTTGGGTGCTGGCGAGTTTGGGGGGGAAGGGGCCCCGCCGCCCTGCCCTTTTTAAGCAAAATTGGCTGGACCCTTTTCTGTTTGGAGACCCCCTTTATCTCCTAAACGGTGGAAACCCCCATAAATACCCATTTGGGAAAAACTAGCCCCAAAAAGGGGAATTTATCAGAGGGTTTTTGAGATTTTAAAAAACCTCCGGTGTTTCACTAAAGTTTATAACGCCCGGGCCGAAAATAAAAAACCCCTTTTTTTTTTAAAAAATGATTTTTTCCCCCCCAAATTTTTTTTTTCAAAAGGGGGGAAAGGGGAAATTGGCCCCCCAAAAATTGTTGTCCAATTTTTCCTGATAGCTGAACCCAATATGTGGAAAAACAAACTTTTGGGGGGCCCCGTCGGGGGTGGGAAAGGGGAAGTAGTGACTTTTGGATTGCGGGACTTTGGAGGGGAAAAAGGTTTGGGGGGGCATGTCGCATTTGGAGAGCCCCTGTGCCCTAAACAGGGGGAAACCCCCCCCAAGTGCCCCCTTTTTGGAAAAAAAACCCCCAAAAAAGGGAACTGTCTAATGTGTGGGAGCACTTTGAACCCCAATTTTCACAAAGTTTAAAAAGCCAGCCGTAAAAAAAAAAATTTTTTTTTTTTTTGAAAAAAATGTTTTTTTTTTCCCCAATTTTTTTATTTTTACAAGGTAACGGAGAAATTGGCCCCCAAAGGGTTTTGCCCAAAATTGTCCTTTTTTGGATATCCAATATGTGGGAGAAAATCTGAAAGGGTCCCCCTTGGGGCTCAAGGGAAGTTTTGTTTTTTTGGATTGCAGACTTTTGATGGAATGTTGGGGGCGCATGTCCCTTTGGGGAAAACCCCTAGCACCAAAAACAGTGGAAATCCCCCAACAAGTGCCTTTTTTTGGGGAAAATCCCCCCCAACGGGAATTTTCCCTAATTTTGGTGGCGCTATGAACCCCCAAGTGCTTCACAGAAGTTTAAATTTTACAGCCTAAAAACAAAAAAATAATTTTTTTTGACAAAAATATTTTTTTCCCCCCCAATTTTTTTTTTTCCCCCAAGGGTAACGAAAAATAACAAATTGCACAATAATCGGGGCCCAAGTACGGGGCCCCCCCCAATTGGGGAAAAACTACTTTTTTGGGCCCGGGGGCAGGCTGAGAATGAAGGAGCCCTTTTGGATTTTTTTAAAAACCAAAATTGGCGGAAATTTTGGAGACAGACCCCATGTCACATTTGGAAGCCCCTGATGTGCCAAAACAAAAAAAACCCCCCCAATTAAAACCCCAAACCCAAAAACCCCCCCAACAAAACCTAACCCACCCCAAAACCCTAACCACAAACCCCAAACCCCCTAACACACCCCAAATTTCCCAACCCCCAAACCCCTAACCCAAAACTTTAGCGCCCCCAAAAACCCCAAAAATTTCCCCCCAAACCCCCAACCCCAAAACCCTAATGGGAAAAGGGAAAAAAATATTTTTTTTTTAATTTTATTATTTTTCCCTAACTAAGGGGGTGATAAAGGGGGGTTTTTTTTTTTCTTTTTTTAGGGGGTTTTTAGATTGGCCAGCTTTTCACGCAAAAAAAGCTTTTTATGAAAAAAAAGTTTTTCATCTCACATTTTTCCCCATAATTTTTTTCATATTTTGGGGCCCCCAAGTCAGTGGGGTTTTATTTTTTGGGGGGTTTTTTTTTTTTTTTTGGTACCTTTTTTTACAGTTCGTTTTTTATCGCTTTTAAATTTTGTTTTTGGGGGGGGTTTAAAAAAAAAAAAACACAATTCAATTTAATTTTTTTTGGGGGGGGCGTTTTTTCCGTTTCCCCTGGGTTTAAAATTTTAAAAAAGGGTTTAAAAATTTGGGTCAGTACGATTAAAGGGGAACCCCCTTTTTTATCTTTTTTTTTTTTTTTTGGGTTTTATAGAAAAAAAAACTTTTTTTAAAAAAAAATAATTATTTTGCATCGTTTTTTTCTGCGGGGCTATAACTTTTTTTTTTTTTTCGCTGAAAAGCTTATGAGGCTTTTTTTTTTGGGGGAAAAATGACGTTTTCAGCGGTACCATGTTTTTTTTTATGGGGGTTTTTAAAAGCGAGTTTTTCCATTTTTTTTTCGGGGGGAGATGATAAAAACAATTTATTTTTGTTTTTTTTTTTTTTAAAGGGGGGTTTTTAAAAAAGGGGGTTTAAATAGGGGGACAATTAAAAGGGGGGTCGTTCGGACAAAGGCGATCCCCAAAAAAGTGTACTTTTATTTTTTTTTTTTTTTTTTTTTACAGGAAAAAGGAAATTTTTTTGGGGGAAAATTTTTTTTTTTTTTTTTTTTATTTTTTGGGGGTTTTTTTTTAAAAACAGTTTATTTTTTTTTTTTAAAATTTTTTTTCTTTGTCCCCCCGGGGGGACATCACTGTATTTTGTCAGATCGCTGGTGTGACAGTGGGCACAGCACTCGTCACACCAGCGATCCCCAAGTCATAGAAGCGGGTTTCCCCCGGGCCCCCCCCCGGGGAGGCACGGGAAAACCACTCCCCCAGGACCCCGGCCCAAAATTTTTTATCGGGGGTTTTTTTAGGGGAACCCTAAAAAACAGCGCAAAACCCCATCGCGCTGCCTGAGGGCCCCCGGGGGGGGGGGGCCCCCGGGGGGGCCCCCCCCCTCCCCCAAAAATCCCCCCTTTTCCCCCAGAAAAAACCCCCGATCATTTTAAAAAGGGGGTTGGGGAAAGGGGGGTTAAAAAGGCCGGAGCGGTCCTTTTGGGCCCCCCCCTGACACACAGTAAAAAGGGTCAGCTGGATAATCACACCCCCGGGGGCCCCGATGGGGTGCCCCTTTCCCCCCCGGGGGGGGGCTCCGATCGCACGAGCCCAAATACCCCCCTCCAAGGTCATAGGGGCCCCCCGGTACCATGGACGGGATTTACGTCCATGGAAAAAAGGGGTTTTTAAAAAATGTAAACCCCTTTCAAAAAGGTTTAAAACCCTAAAGTGTTTTTTTGTCCCCCCTTTTCTTTATCTATTCACTATTATGTCTACGCAGTCCCCCCGTATATAGTGTGCTCATTATTTTGTAAAACACAGTCTTTTTAAATGTATAGTTACGTACTTAATTATAACATCCTTATTACATAGTTTCCCATTTTTTATGTTTTTAAAACCGTCCCTTATTAAAATGCCATCCCCCCCCAAAAAATATATAAGGGGCCCCCCCCCCTTTTAAATATACTTTTCCAAAAATTTTAAAAAAACAACACGTCCTTTTTTCATAGTGTATTTTTTGTTAATTTTTTTTTTTCACAGCGCCATCTTTTATTACAAATCCCTCTTGTTAAAAAAAAATGGTTATGATGGAACATCCATGGGTGGACATACCCCGGGGTTTTTCTTGGGGGGGCTTCACCTTTTGGCCCCCAAAAAGGTTTTCCCCCCCGGGCCCCGGGGGGGGAGCTAATAATGAGGGCAATTTTTGGGCCGGGGTTTTTTTCCAGCCCAGCTTTTCCGGGGGGCCAAAGGGCCCCAAAAACCCCCATGTGCCCGGGGGGCCCGGGACGATCCAAGAGCTCCGCTGCCCCCCCAAGGGGGAAAAAAAACCGGAGCGGGGGTGCAAGGGGGGGTCCTGCTTCCTGCCTGGGCCCGCACATCTTTTCTAAGACCAGAGAAGCACGCCGCTGGATACGGGCATCATTCACACTGGCTGTGGGGGAGTGAGGGGAAAAAAAGAGCACCGGTGGACAGGGGGGGAGGTGGTTTTGGGGAAAAGGGGGGAGGTGGGTGGGAGAATTTATAGTGGGGAAGGGAAAAAGCAATAAAGGAGTGATGAGGAAAAAGCAATATGGGGTGAAAGGGGGGGGAAAACAATGATGGGGGAAAAAAAAAGTGATGGGGAAAAAGCAATGATGGGGGGATGGGGAAAAAGCAAAAAAAAGGGGGGTGGGTTAAAAAAAAAAAAGATGGGGGTTTGGGGGGAAAAAAAAAAATGGGGGAAAAAGGGAAAGGGGGGGTGATGGGAAAAAAAAAATGATGGGGAAAAAGCATGATGGGGAAAAAGCAATGAGGGGGGGGGGGTGGGAAAAAGCAATGATGGGAAAAAGGGAAAAGGGGGGGGGGAAAAAAAAAAAAAAAAAGGGGGTTTGGGGGAAAAACAGTGTTGGGGGGAAAAAACAATGATGGGATGATAGGGGAAAAAAAAATGTTTTGGGGAAAAAAAAAGATGGAGTGATGAGGGGGAAAAAAAAAAGATGGAAAAAAACAGTGAGGGGGGAAAAAAAAATTTTTTTGGGGGAAAAAAAAAAAAAATGGGAAAAAGCAAAAAAAGGGGGTTTTTTTTTGGGGAAAAAAGGGGGTGATGGGAAAAAAAGGGGGAAAAAGCAGTGATTGGGGGGAAAAAAAAAAAGATGGGGGGGTGGGGAAAAAAGGGGGGGGGATAGGAAAAAAAAAAGAGGGGTTTGGGGGAAAAAACCCCAAAAAAGGGGGGAAAAAGGGGGTGAAAAGGGGGGTGATGGGGAAAAAAAAATGATTTTGGGGGGGGAAACAGTGATGGGAAAAAGCAATGATTTTGGGTTTTTTGGGGAAAAAATAATGATAGGGGGGGAAAAAAAAAAGGGGGTTTAAAAAGGGGATGGGTTTAAAAAAGGAAAGAAGGGGGAAAGGGAAAAGGCAAAAGAGGAATGATGGGGGGAAAAAGGGGGGATGGGGATGGGGAAAAGGCAATGATGGGTGATGGGAAAAAGCCCAAAAAAAAAGGGGGGATGGAAAAAGCAAAAAATGGGGGGAAAAAAAAAAAGGGTGGGAGTGATGGGGGGAAAAAAAAAATTTATGTTTAGAAGGCAATTTTTGGGGTGATGGGGAAAAAAAAAAAGATGGGGGTGATGGCAAAAAACAATGATGGGAAAAGGCAATGATGGGGTGATGGGGAAAAAGCAATGATTTGGTGAAAAGGGGAAAAAAGGGGGGATGGGTGAGAGGGAAAAGGGGGGAAAAAAAGGGGTGGGGGGGGAAAAAACAATGATGGGGGGATGATGGGAAAAGGAATGATTTTTGTGATGGGTTTAAGGCAATTATGGGGTACTGGGGGAAAAAAAAAAAGGGGGTTGGGGGGGGGAAAAAGGGGGGGTGACCCGGGGGTGGGGAAGGCAAATGAGGGGGGGATGGGGGGGAAAGGG